>CM024765.1:25010316-25210316 GCA_014218235.1 Colocasia esculenta | reverse complement strand
CCAGTCATGTGTTTGGAGCATCCACTATCCAGGTACCACTTGGATACTTTTAGACTTACCTGCAAACAAATCAGTGAGTTTTAGGTACCTAAATTTTTTTGGGTCCTGAGCGGTTAGTTTCGACAGACTGACTTATCAATATCCATTTTAAATGTTTTGTTGGGCAAGTATTCTTTGTATGACCAAGTTTATTACAATAAGTACAACAAGTAATATTATTTAATGTTTTACTTACCTTACTGTGCTTCTCTCCTTTTGTTTTGTAGGCAGGTTCCTGTTCAGCTACAAATTTTGGTAGCGGGTATTTTTCTGGATATATAATTATTTCTTCATTTTATGGAGGTTTATAGCCAATTCCATACTTCTTCTTACTGGATCTTCTTGCACCTTTTAGTATTAATGAGGATCTTCCATTCGTTAATTTCTCAATTGTAGCTGCTAAGTATTTGTTACCTTTTCTTAATGTTTCTATTTCCTTTTTTGACTTAATTTTAATTTCTTGATTTTCTAACATAAGTACTTGATTATTTTTGCTTTCTACATCTTCACATAACAATTCATTTCTGTGCTTTAACCCTTGAATTTGTTTTTCCAGTTGTTCCATTTCAGATTTTAAGTCTGAGTTAGTGTTTTCAAGGCATGTATAATTTTTCTTATTGGTTTTTAAGTGTTTGCACACATATTTATATTTTTCATATAATTCATTAAAGGCATCTTCTAAATTATCATCATCAGAATCTGAAAATGAATCAAAGGATGTGTCAGAATTTACCTGATCATCAATATTTGCCATAAAGGCAAGATTAGCTCTTTCTTATTGTTGTTCATCTGAGCTTGAGTTTTCAGATGAGCTATCTTCATTATTCCATGTAGCAGTCATAGCTTTCTTCTTATATCTCTTGTATTTTCTAGATGGCTCTTCCTTCTTGTGTTCTTTCTTGCTTAACTTAGGGCAATCTGTCCTTAGATGCCCTGACTGCTTGCATTCATAGCATATAGGTTCTGCCTTCTTGTTGTCTTTTCTGTAAACTCTTATTCCTGACAGTTGCTTCTTCTTGGCTAATATTCTTTGCAGCTGTCTTGATAGGAAGGCTTCTTCTTCACTATCTATACTGCTATTGTCACTGGTTGTGGCACATTCTTTGTTTGGTTCTTCAGTTTTTAGTGCCATGCTAACTTTCTTCTTCGAGGTGCTTTCTCTCAGTATCTCCATATTTATCTCATGAGCCATGAGAGACCCAATGAGATTTTCATTGACATTGAGGAGAGATCATTGGCTTCCTCTATAGCAGTGACTTTGGGAGTCCATAAGGTTGGTAAGGATCTTAGTATCTTCCTCATCATATCTTCTGTCTCATACCATTTCCCAAGTCCAGCTAGACCATTTGTAATATTAGTGAATCGACTATACATTTGAGAGATGGACTCACCTAAAATCATCTGAAACTTTTTGTACTGAGTCACCAATATATCTATCCTTGTTTCTTTTACCTTATCAGTCTCTTAATAGGTGAGTCTCAACTTATTCCACATCTCTTTGACCGACTTGCATGTAGATATTCTGTTAAATTTCTTCTTGCTTAATGAGCAGCATGATATACTTTTGACTTTGTTGTTCTGAGGCATCATTTTCTTGTCAGCATTTGTCCAATTCTCTTTGAAGTTCAGGATTATCAGATCTCCATCTTCTATTATAGTCCATAGTTGATAATCTAGACCTTGAAGAAAGAACTTAATTCTTGTCTTCCAATAGTTGTAGCCTTCTCCATCGAATAGTGGAGGCCTGTTGACTGACTGTTCTTTTGCATAACCTTGGGTTGCCATATCTTTGCTCTTCAGATCATAAGATCTACTAGCTTGAAGAGACCTCGCTCTGATACCACTTGTTATCCAGGTTGCAAGCCTAGAGGGGGGTGAATGGATAGCTTAAAATAAATCTTGAATTTTTCCTGTTAAAATAACCTTAAACAAAAACACTAAACACAGGTACTAGAGTTAGTGAGTAGCGGAATAAGATAAAAATAATCACACAACACAAGAGACTTTTATCCTGGTTCGGCCTTTCCAAAAGGAAGTCCTATGTCTAGTCCCCAAGCAACCTCCTGGGATTTCACTAACCAAGGGTATAGTCCCCCTTAAGAACACTTACACATCAGCACTTGTTGGCCTTCTCTTCTACTCCGAAGAGGCAATACATCCACTTGTAGCAACAGATATTCCCTTCAACAAGGGGAACTAAACACCTACCCACAGTAGGTCTTATCTTCACATAGAAAGAGGCGCACTTTAACAAAAGAGTTGAAGGGATGGCCCCTAGACCAAGCTTATACAATAATGCAGTGCTTGATCTGAGGCACGAACTGAGAGAGAAAGGAATGAAACTATGATACTGTTCTCTCATAACAACAGTCTCTCAAAAGAAAAATCTAAGTGAAGCTTCAGGAGAGCTCGGAGTAGATCGACGTGGAGTTAGGGCACATTGCTCTTCTAATCTCAGTGGTGGTGAAGATCTCTCTGTGTATGTGTGTTCACTTCTTTTTTTTCTTCACAACCATTGTCTTCTTAAGGGAATTTCTGCTAGCCGTTGAGATATCTGTTAAAGCAGTCGTTGTCTCTCATTTCTCGATACTTGTTTCAATGTAATCACAGAAGGTCTTATGTTGTAGAAACATGTGAATATCAGAAACCTGCAGGCATTAAATGGTAAGAGAGATGTCTTCAGTCAACGAAAAAGGTGTTATACAGAAATAGATATGTCCATTCTATCACCGCATAAAGTATAAGAAGACTTGTTATAAAAATAGAAACCATAAGGCAATTTATACAAGGGAGTTGTGTCCCATGACTACCTAAGCCATAGACAGATATGTTTCTTTCTATTCACACGTAAAGTGTTAGCAGACTTAGCATGAAAATAGTAATCAGTCAAAAAGTCATACTGTATGGGAACTATATTCAGTAACAGATTATGCAAGTGAAGATAATTTTGAATGCTTATGTATAAGAGATGTTCAATGGACGACGAGAGATTTGAATCACACGTTCAAATGCTAAGGACTTTTAAAACAAGTCTGTGAGTACTTTAATCATAATATCAAGGATGTTTTCAGAAATTTCCTTAATCAGAAGGTATGCAATGATTAAATATTTTCTTCAAGGATAATATCTTGAATAAAATGACATTGAAAACAACAGTCATGAATAAAGTTTACTCATAATCTTTCTTGATCAATAGAATAAGGATTTTCGTTATGAAAAAGATGATCAGGGTATTAATGATAACTATATAGAACAGTCAATATGCAAAAAACAATTGTTATGATAAAGTCAATCGATTATTTTATTGATGTTTTGATTTGACCAGAAAACAACACAAATGGTCAAAGTGGAAGCTTCAATTGGTCAAAATATAACGTTATCAGTTGAAGTGGAACTTTGGATATGACGAAGTGTTAACTTCGTATATGACGAAGTGGAACTTCGTATAAAACAGTTCAGAATGTTGTCGGTCAAAGTGAAGCTTCGTATATAACTTCGGATATAACGAAGTTAGCTTCGTATATGATGAAGTAAACTTCGGATGAACATAAATCAACTTTGTCAGTCGAAGTGGAACTTTGAAGTGAACTTCATAAAATGAAAACAACGTAGTCAGTCGATTTAAAACTTCGTATATGACTTCAGATATGACGAAGTTGAGCTTTGACTGAACATGACCAAAAGCATGCATGACGAAGTGCCAGCTTCGGATATGACAAAATGGATTTTGGATAATGAAGTTTAAAGCTATGGAAGATGAAACTTGACTTCGATTGAAACTGTTAAAAGATTATCAGTGATGGAAAAACATGAACTTATGAATGAAACTATGAATGACAACAAGGACTTATAAGCATTTGAACACCGTCTAGTGAACTTAGAAATACTTTAAATACTTACAATGGTGATCCTTGAATTATTATTTATTTCCTTTGAGTCTCTTGTTTATTATTTATTTCCTTTGAGTCTCCTATTGATAGACATAACCAAAATTATATTAAGATAAAAACACATGATTTAGAAAAATATAAGAATATTCTGATAAGTTTTTGTGATCACCAAAATATATAGTCATGGAGATAAAGGATTCAACACAATCAATATAAGCACTACCACTTCCATGGAGATTGATGACCAAACTGTCCCCATAATAAATATTTCCATTTATTTATATATTAATTTTGATGATTAACAAAATAACACTAATGGATTTCTTGAGCCTTGAGAACAGGAAGCAAAAGAAAAATGAAAGATCAAGACAATCTGGTAAGTCCCATCATTTCTATCCAAGTCCCTGTAACGACTTCTTTGATAAGCAGAACGACTTCCTCTTTGACCGGAACACTCAAATCGTTACCGTAACGATTTCTTTAGAACTCGCAACGACTCTCTAGCCGTAACGATTTCTTTAGACCTCGTAACGATTTCTTTAGAACTCGCAACGACTCTCTAGCCGTAACGATTTCTTTAGACCTCGTAACGATTTCTTTAGAACTCGCAACGACTCTCTAGCCGTAACGACTTCTTTAGACCTCGTAACGATTTCTTTAGAACTCGCAACGACTCTCTAGCCGTAACGATTTCTTTAGACCTCGTAACGATTTCTTTAGAACTCGCAACGACTCTCTAGCCGTAACGATTTCTTTAGACCTCGTAACGATTTCTTTAGAACTCGCAACGACTCTCTAGCCGTAACGACTTCTTTAGACCTCGTAACGATTTCTTTAGACCTCGCAACAACTCGATAGTCATAACGATTTCTTTATTAGTCATAACGATTTCTTGCAACGATTTCTTTAGAACTCGCAACGACTTGCCTGTTGTAACGGCTTCATAAGTTATCACAACGATTTCTTTTCAGTTCATAACGACTTGCTATAATTCATAACGATTTCATAAGTTATGAAGTCAGCAAGATTCTTTTTATCGAATTTCTTGATGCATCAGTATAATGCTTTTTAATAGCGTTGAAAAGTCAAAGTCATATCTTGTCCGTTGACTGATATGCATTAAATGCTCTCCGATCGTATCTCCCATGCATGCAGACAATATCTTCCATTTCTATGCTACTCTGTCTACGTACTTTTTGGGACAGAAAGGAGCTTTGTTATATACTGCAATATCTGTTCCCTCTCAACTAACAATAGACAGCAGTCCTAGCTGTCTTCTATTTATTGATGATATGCTTACAGATATCTGACAAGACTCATCTGGACAACGTTGGACACAAGATACAAAGTTCTATGACATCTCTTTGGCGTGTACACCAGGATAAAAGACTGACGATCAGAAGCTTCCTCAGTGACCAGTCTAACGTACACAAGGATAAGAGACAACGGACACTTCAACGTTCGAATTTGAATCAGCAGTTTAAATAGAAGACTCAAGACGAAAAGAAACCATATAGAGCAACATCGCTTGATTTTAGAAGCAGAAAGAAATCCATCTCTCACAATCTTTAGAACCTTGAAGAAGAGCGAAGCCTCCACTCCAAACCTAGTTCTAAGCTCTTAGCTCTCTGTGCTCAAAAGGAATCTTCTCTTTTGTAAGAGCCTGTGTGGTCCTTGGAGAGAAAAACCTTGTTAAATCTCTCTCTCTCGGGGGCTTAGGAGCTTCAGTGTGTAGCTGGTCAAGCTAGAGTCTGAAGCCTGTTTCCACTCTCTTTTCTTATTAGATTGTGTTCCCTTCTGGACGAAGGAAGACCTGGTGGTATCCAGGGTGTGTGTTGACCCTATCCTGGTACCCTTCTGGACGAAGGAAGACCTGGTGGTATCCAGGGTGGTTGTTGTACCCTTCAGGCTGAAGGAAGACCAGTTGAGGCTGGGTGTAAGGATCCTTAAGGGGGATTGTACCCTTGGTAGTAAAATCCTGAGGTATTGCTCAGGGACTGGACGTAGGTCTCCTGTGGAGAGGAGTTCCGAACCAGGATAAAAATCCTTGTGTCTTGTGGTTGTGTTTTGTGTGATTGTTGTCTTGTTTGCTCTAACTCTGACCTTGTTATTAAGTTGTGCAATCTTTTTAGTAAACAGGTTTTAATCAAAGATCGAAGTTTTAATAACCCATTCACCCCCCCCCCTCTGGGCTAGCTAGCTGGGCAACAAGTGGTATCAGAGCCCGTCTCTTCGACAAAGAAGAAGATCCAACGATCTGAAGAGCAAAGATCAATGGCAGCCCAAAGTCACTTCGAAGGTCAGTCTGTCAACAGACCTCCTTTGTTCGATGGTGAAGATTATACGTATTGGAAGACCAGGATGGAATACTTTCTACAAGGCCACGATTATCAAATCTGGTCAATAGTGGAAGAAGGTGATCTGGTCGTCACAAATGAGAAAGCACAATGGACAGATGAAGATAGAAAGAAAATCTCCTTGAACTGTAAAGCTAAGAGCATTCTATGTTGTGCTCTAAGCAAGAAAGAGTTCAACAGAGTTTCAGCATGCAAATCCTCCATGGAAATGTGGGAAAAGTTAAAGATCACATATGAAGGTACAGACAAAGTAAAGGAGACAAGAATCGACATTCTTGTCACTCAGTATGAAAGATTTCAAATGCAAACAGGTGAGTCTATTACCCAAATGTTTAGTAGATTTACTGACATTACTAATGGCCTAGCAAGTCTAGGAAAGTCATATGAAAATGCAGATATGGTAAGGAAGATTCTCAGATCCCTGCCATCTTCATGGACGGCAAAGGTCACAGCTATCGAAGAAGCTAATGATCTTAAGAGAATGTCAGTAGAAAAACTCATTGGGTCTCTCATGGCCCATGAAATAAACATGGAAAGACTAGGAGAATCCTCCAGTAGAAAGAAGCAGTCAAATGCGCTTAAAGCTAATGGGGACTCATCAGAAGAATCCTTAGATAACAGTGAAGATAGCAAAGATAGTGATGATGAAGAAGCCATGCTCTCAAGAAGATTGCAGAGAATCTTGGCAAAGAAGAAGAAGTTCCAGTCTGGTAGGAGGTACTTCAAGAAAAACAAAGATCTCAAGAGACCAGATGGAAAAGATCAGAAGAGGAATGAGCCACTTTGCTATGAATGCAAGAAACCTGGACATATCAAGGCAGACTGTCCAATGTTAAAGAAAAATGATCACAAGAAGAAGGACAGCTCCAAGAAGTTCAGAAGATTCAAAAAGAAAGCCATGGCAGCTGCATGGGACAACAGCAGCGACTCAGATAGTGAGTCAAGCTCGAGCAGTGAAGGTGAAGAAGCCAACTTGGCTCTCATGGCGAATACCGAGGATAAGGTAACATCTGATTCTTCTTTCGATTCCTGTAATGACTCAGATTCGGATAATTTGGAAAGTGCATTTAATGAACTCTACGATAAGTATAAAGAAGTGTGTAAACTACTTAAGCTAAGCAAGAAAATATCACATGTCTCGAAAATACCAACTCAGATTTAAAATCTGAAAACGAAGAACTAGAAAAACAAATAGTTGAGCTTAAGAGAAGAAATGAACTATTATGTGAAAACTTAAAAGACAAGAACAGAAAAATCACTGACCTAGAAAAACAGGAAAACTCAGATGATTTAAGAAAAACTGTAAATGAATTAAATGAAGAAAACAATAACTAGCAAGCACCCTAGAAAAATTTACCAATGGTAAAAACTCTTTAATATTAAAAGGTGCTAGGAGATCGGGTAAAAAGAAAAATGGATTAGGATATACACCCCCAGATAATGAAGAAACCATAATATACCCTAAAACATATCCAACACCAAAATTTGTACCCGAACAAGATGTAGCATACAAAGCTGATTTCAAATACATAGAAAAAGTAACTAAGTTATCCTGCTGCAGTCACTGCAACAAGTTAGGACATATTAAAATGACATGCCCAACAAGACATAAAAAATGGATATTAAAAGGTAAAGTTGATGATACTAACCAATCAGGACCCAAAAAGAATTTGGGTACCTAAAGCTTGATGTTCTCATTTCAGGTTAACCCTCGAGCATCCAAATGGTATTTGGATAGTGGGTGCTCAAGGCATATGTCAGGCAACAAGAAGATATTTGTTGATCTCCAAGCTGAAGAAGGTACAGTCACCTATGGAGATAATGGAAAAGGGACTGTGATAGGAAGCGGGTCTGTGAACATCAAAGGAAAATCAGTCATAAAGGATGTAATGCTGGTCAAAGGGTTAAAGCACAATCTCATCAGCATCAGCCAGTTGTGTGACAAAGGCCATCAAATTCAGTTTCAAGAATCAAAATGCAGTATCTTAAAGGATGGTGCAGTCATATTTGAAGCCTACAGAGAAAGAAATTTGTATGTTCTATATCTCGATGAACTCAAGGATCAAGATGTGTGTTTGGCAGCTAGCAAAGATAAATCAACTGAGTTGTGGCACAGAAGATTGGGCCACTGCAGCTTGGATGGGCTGAACAAGCTCAGAAAAAGAAAACTAGTTGAAGGACTGCCAAAGGTAAATTTCAGATTGGATAGCATTTGCAGACCTTGTGCAAGAGGAAAGCACACCAAGAGCTCCTTCAAATCAAAGACTGTAGTAACCACCTCAAAGCCCTTAGAACTACTTCACATGGATTTATTTGGGCCAATGAGGACTACCAGTTTGGGAGGAAAGAATTTTGGATTTGTAATAGTTGATGATTATTCAAGATTCACTTGGGTATCCTTTTTAGAGCACAAAGATGACACATTTGAGAATTTTGTCAGCTTCAGTAAGAAAGTTCAGAAAGATCAGAAATTCTCAATTGTCTCTATTCGATCAGATCATGGTGGTGAGTTTCAGAATGAAAAGTTTACGAAGTTCTGTGATGATCAAGGAATTGAGCACAACTTCTCAGCTCCAAGGACACCTCAACAGAATGGAATTGCTGAGAGGAAAAACAGAACTCTTTTGGATATGGCAAGATCAATGTTATCAGAATATGATCTGCCAAGATATTTCTGGGCCGAAGCTATCAACACTGCATGTTATATCATAAATAGAGTGATGATCAGGCCAATTCTGAAAAAGACTGCTTATGAACTCTACAAAGAAAAGAAGCCAAAGATTAGCCATTTCAGAGTATTTGGATGTCCTTGCTTCATCCATAACAATGGAAAAAGGGACATTGGTAAGTTGGATGCCAAATCAGATGAAGGCATTTTCATGGGGTATTCCTCTAAACCTAAAGGTTATAGAGTTTTCAATAAACGTTCCTTATTAATTGAACAATCAGTACATGTTATTTTTGATGAATCTAACCCTTCCTTGAAAAAGGAAGAAATTAGTGACATTGATGATGCAGATGTCTTGTCCGAAAAATTAAAGAAAACTTCAATTAAGGACAAAGAGGATCCAACTCTGGAAGAACTGCAGCAAACAGAAATCCAACATAAAGATCTTCCAAAGGAATGGAGACATCAGAAAGATCACCCTCCTGAAAACATCATTGGTGATCCATCTGTAGGGGTAAGAACTAGAGGTAATGTAATTCCATGCGACTATTTAGCATTTGTCTCTCAAGTAGAACCTAAGACAGTCAATGAAGCTTTATCTGATGAATCTTGGATACTAGCCATGCAAGATGAACTAAATCAGTTCAAGAGAAACCAAGTATGGTCACTTGTTCCTAGACCATCCAATCATTCAGTTATTGGCACCAAATGGGTGTTCAGAAATAAACTGGATGAGTCTGGAATAATCTTAAGGAACAAAGCCAGATTGGTGGCTCAAGGCTACTCCCAAGAGGAAGGCATAGATTTCGATGAAACTTATGCACCTGTAGCTAGACTTGAGGCCATTAGGATTTTACTTGCTTATGCATCTGCACTTGATTTAAAACTTTTTCAAATGGATGTCAAATCAGCCTTTTTAAATGGTTTCATCAAGGAGGAAGTTTATGTTGAACAACCTCCAGGTTTTGACGACTCTGAATTTCCAAATCATGTATTTAAACTACATAAGGCTTTATATGGTCTAAAGCAAGCTCCTAGAGCCTGGTATGAAAGGCTCAGTAATTTCTTATTAAATCATGGTTTCACTAGAGGTAAAGTAGATAGTACATTATTTATAAAATCTAAGGTTAAACATATACTTCTTGTACAAATCTATGTGGATGATATTATTTTTGGATCTACTGATGAATCTCTTTGCAAGTACTTTGAAAAGCTTATGCAGGGAGAATTCGAAATGAGCTTGATGGGGGAGTTAAGCTACTTCCTTGGATTGCAAATCAAGCAAGGGAAGGATGGCACTCATATCTGTCAAGCAAAGTACACCAAAGAGCTGTTGAAGAAATTTGGATTTGAAGATGCAAAGCCATTATCAACTCCAATGAGCACATCAACCAGAATGGACAGTGATCAAAAAGGTAAAAGGGTAGATCAAAAGAATTATCGAGGTATGATAGGATCATTACTTTACTTAACTGCCAGTAGACCAGACATTTTGTTCAGTGTATGCATGTGTGCTAGATATCAGGCAGACCCTAGAGAGTCTCACTTAATCTCTGTAAAAAGAATATTTAGATATTTAGCTAGAACTCATGATTTAGGTCTCTGGTATCCTAGATCTTGTGAGATAAATCTAATAGGATATTCAGATGCTGATTATGCTGGTTGCAAAGTAGATAGAAAGAGCACCAGTGGATGTTGTCAGTTTCTTGCAGGATGCTTAATATCATGGACATCCAAGAAACAAAATTCAGTAGCTCTATCAACAGCTGAGGCGGAATATGTTGCTGCTGGAAGTTGCTGTACACAACTTCTTTGGATAAAGCAACAACTTGAAGATTTCGGCATTCACATCAAATCAATTCCTCTATTGTGTGATAATACTAGTGCCATCAACCTCACCAAAAATCCAGTTCAACACTCAAGGACGAAACACATTGAGGTAAGATATCATTTTATTCGAGACCATGTAGCTAGTGGTAATTTAGAAATTTCGTTTATAGATACAAATGGTCAATTGGCAGATATCTTCACAAAAGCCCTACCTGAAGAGAGATTTACATCTCTTAGAAGGGAACTAGGGATGTGCAATTTGTGAAAGAATTTCTGTGATTTTATTGACATATAAATTTTTCAGATTAAATGAAAAGTTCTCTCTCCGTTAAAGTTAAACAAAACTCAGTTATCTATATGCTTTGACCGCTTCTGTGTAGAAAGTTGTTTGACTTGTCAAACCTTTTTGTCGCTTTCTACCTTTGCCGCCTTTTGGCGCTCCTCCTGTCATTAAAGTAATATTATTTTATCCAAATCGCTTTGAGATCGATTCGTCTTCTACCTTTACCCTTTTTATTCTCTATCTGTTCACCCAAAGCTGATGCCCTAACGATTTTGGGATCGACTCTCTGCATCTTTCGAAGCCTTCTTCTCTTCCCGCGAAGAACTCCTTCGAGAACTTCCGTCCCTTCCATCATCCTCCCTTCCAGAATCTTTTCTTCTCTGCACCCATGGCCGCTCCGTTGATCTCCGGAAGTGTTGGGGGCTACAGTGCTGAGTATTTATCCCCAAGGGAGCAAGAAAGATTTACATTTGTGAAGACAAAGATTTGCGGAAATAAGGCAGTGGATGTTCAGAATCTTGAGAAGAGTGGCATGGCCAGGCTAGTTGATACTCTAAGAAGATCGCAGTGGATGGATGTGGTCACCTTCAGTGAGGTAAGCTACCCGGACTTGGTAAAAGCCTTCTACATCTGTCTGAAGTCAGAAGCAGATGGATCCCTTGTTTCCTCTGTCAAGGGTATCCAAATCAGAATAACCCATGAGCTTTTGCGTGATCTGTTTGGAGTAAAGACCTCTGGATTTAGTGGCATTCACTCTGTGAATGATGAAGTCAAAGGTCTCGGGATTATCGGTCCAGGATTTAAGTTGAAGGATGGGAAGCTTGATATTAATCAGATGTCCGCGTTCAACCGATTGCTTCACTTTATAGTCTGCCAAATCTTAGTTCCCCGTAGTGCTACCTTTTCCTCATGCACTAGGGCAGATTCGGACATAATGTTCTGGGCAATCCAGAACAAAGAGATAAACCTGGCCGCAGTGATGATTGAGCGAATGATGTTTGCACATGCTCAGTTATGGGAAACAAAGAGCAAGTTGAATGTTTCCCTTCCGTATGCCCATCTTCTGACCAAGATTTTCAAGCACTTTGGAGTAGATCTGTCAGGTGCGGTAGCTGAAAAGATGGGCCAGTCTATAAGGTCCAGAAACCTGAAGAAAAGTGGTTTTTCAGTGCAAGAAGGAGTTTGGTCGAAATCCTCTGTGGCTGAAGGAGAAGCAGTTATTGCAGATATTCCAGAAGCAGTAGAAGTAGAGCAAGCAGATCCAGCAGAGCAAGCAGCAGCAAGTCCAGCAGAGCAAGAACCAGTTGAGTCAGCTGTGGGATGCCAATCCGAAGCTCAATTGGAAGAGGGTGCAGCTGGTGTGGCAGATTCCTTGCCCACCACCTTAGTCGCCTCTATTTTAAAAGAAGTATTGGACTCCATTCCCTCCATCTCAGTCTCTTCTAAGGCAGGTGGACCTGATGAAGATGTTGTCTTGGAAGAAGCTCCTGCTCAGGGGGAGCAAGAAAGTATTGAAGTCCCTGCTCCCATTCAGGGGGAGCATGCTGAGAGTGAAAAGCCAGAGAATGAAGCTTTTTCTGAGAAAGCTGCACCTACTCAGGAAACTCCAGCTCCAGCCATGGTTGATGTTAGTGAAGGCCCAAGTGCAACTATAAATCTTGAGGAGCCTGTCTCTCAGCCAGGTAAGCAGAAAAGAGTTGTTCACAGGAGGTCAAGGAAGGGCCATAGGAAAGTAAAGTTGAAGCATGTTATGGCCTTGTTAAAAGCCCAAGGAGAGATCTTGGCATCAGTTCAGTCTGGCATACAAGGAATTGTTTCAAATCAAGTTTCAACCTCCTCAGACGTATCCTCAATAAGAAATGCAATGAGGTATTTCAATAAAGAAATGTCTGATATGAAGAATTTGCTGGCTAATCTTTCAAAGTCTAGTGGTGTCCCTCCTGCACCTACTCAGAGCAGTCCAGCTGAAGTTCCTAGGCCACCAGGGCCTCCAGCAGAAGTCTCTCGGCCAACAGGGCCGCCAGTTCAAGGGTCAGGGCCATCAGGGCCATCAGTTGTAAGGTCACCCGGACCAGTGGCAGCCTCAGGGTCTTCAGGACCCTCTCCTGCAGTCAGAGAAAGTCAGGCCAAAGGAAAAGAGCCAGTGTCAGTCTCCAAGGCCCCTGATACTTCATCTCTTGCCACTCCAACCCTCTCCACACCTTCATCTCCTCCTACTGCACCTCCTGCTCCACCAACCATAAAACATCCCATGCCTCGCACCCAACCTTCCTCATCCTCTACTTCCTCTCAACCCTCCTTCTCACCTACTCCAGCTCTCATCTCAGCTTCATCCTCATTAACTCCTCAACCTTCACCTATTAAAATTCAAACATCTCATCTCAACCAACCTCTTCCTTTAATCCTAAACACTTTTTCTATCCTCCTACTCCTCCTAATTCTGTTATCTTTCCTCCAGTGAAACCTCTGCCTCTTGGTATCTTTGACACCAATGTTCCAGACAATTTTGAAAGGAACACTCTCCTCACCATTCTTTCCACAGCCTCTCACATTCACAGGACTGACCCTCCTAGTCCTGTCTTGAAAAAGAGAAAAACCTCTTCCTCTCTAAGCACTCCTTCTGCTTCTCTCTACCCTCCTTTATGGTACTCTCTTACCCTTGATCCTAAGAGAAGACCTATCTACAAAGAATACCTCCAGAAATGCATTCTTTCTACCATTTATGGTATTCCTTTTCTCAACCTCTCCGAACACCTGGACATTGTTCTTCCTTTTACTCAGATATCTCAAGCTTTCAAATCCAAAATCTTTGAGGGCACTGAGTTCAAGACTGAAGATCAGTGGGCAGCTATCAAAGGAAACAAGGCTCAGTACTCAAAATACCTGACTGCAAGGGCCGAATCTCTCTCTCTCAGAGCTCACCCACTCACCTTCTCTGAGTGGTTTATCTTCCAGCACAAGAACTCTTGGGGATCCTTCATTTTGAAGGAAATTCGCGTTGCCAGAGCCTTTCAGCTGTACAGTGACTTCTGTTACTTGAACAAAATTCCAGAAGTTCAGTTTTGCCAGTTCAACTCGCAGATTACTGTGCTGCAATCAGAAACCCCTCTCAACCTTCCTCTTACAGTAGACTTTGTCTCCTTCAAGGTTGATTTTCCAGTTCTTCTGCCGAAGCTGCACTCTTTAGTGTTTGATTCAGATGCTGGGTCTCATGCTTTAGATATGTTTGCAAGACAGTTGGGCCGGATGTCCGCCAAGCAGGGCCGATCTCCTTCTTTTTTGCGGTTCATCTTCAGAGAATATCACTCTGGCCGCATGTCTTCTCAGACCTTAGCTCCACTCATTTCTGAGTGTGAAAGACTCACCTCATCAGAATGGGAGCTTCTCTATCGGGCATCTTATCAGCAATTGGAAGCTATCAATCAAGATCTAGTCAGTCAGAGGAAGCCTGCTCTTTCTGCCGAAGCCTTTATGGATCTAAATTCCATCGCACCCATACCAGAGCTCTATGCTGTATGGGCATCTAGATATTCTGCTTTCTATGCCTTAAAGCAGGATCTGTTAAATCAAAAGATTCACTATCCAATTTCCTTGGACAGATTTCTCCATAGGGCCAGTTTTGGCAAGAGTACTTACTACAGATTCATTTTGGACAAAACTCAGTATGGAGAATTCTTAGAGCAGCAAAGGCAACTCTACATTCAGAGGAACATCCCTTCCATGGGACCCTCCTTCTCAGTTGCTTTTGGAGTTTTTCTACAACTTTTTGAGGATCTTGAGATCAAGGCATGGGCTGTTATCTCACAGCATGCCTCCTTGTTATCTCCTCTGTATTATCTTTCTCCATCTTAATATAAATCTTTCTCTCTTCTTTGTCTCACAGCTTATCTTTTTGCCTAATGACAAAATGGGGGAGACAACTAACGTAAATCTGAAAAACATATTTCATTCTTTGTCTGATGTTTAGTATATTTTGTCATCATCAAAAAGGGGGAGATTGATGACCAAACTGTCCCCATAATAAATATTTCCATTTATTTATATATTAATTTTGATGATTAACAAAATAACACTAATGGATTTCTTGAGCCTTGAGAACAGGAAGCAAAAGAAAAATGAAAGATCAAGACAATCTGGTAAGTCCCATCATTTCTATCCAAGTCCCTGTAACGACTTCTTTGATAAGCAGAACGACTTCCTCTTTGACCGGAACACTCAAATCGTTACCGTAACGATTTCTTTAGAACTCGCAACGACTCTCTAGCCGTAACGATTTCTTTAGACCTCGTAACGATTTCTTTAGAACTCGCAACGACTCTCTAGCCGTAACGATTTCTTTAGACCTCGTAACGATTTCTTTAGAACTCGCAACGACTCTCTAGCCGTAACGACTTCTTTAGACCTCGTAACGATTTCTTTAGAACTCGCAACGACTCTCTAGCCGTAACGACTTCTTTAGACCTCGTAACGATTTCTTTAGAACTCGCAACGACTCTCTAGCCGTAACGATTTCTTTAGACCTCGTAACAATTTCTTTAGAACTCGCAACGACTCTCTAGCCGTAACGACTTCTTTAGACCTCGTAACGATTTCTTTAGAACTCGCAACGACTCTCTAGCCGTAACGATTTCTTTAGACCTCGCAACAACTCGATAGTCATAACGATTTCTTTATTAGTCATAACGATTTCTTGCAACGATTTCTTTAGAACTCGCAACGACTTGCCTGTTGTAACGGCTTCATAAGTTATCACAACGATTTCTTTCAGTTCATAACGACTTGCTATAATTCATAACGATTTCATAAGTTATGAAGTCAGCAAGATTCTTTTTATCGAATTTCTTGATGCATCAGTATAATGCTTTTTAATAGCGTTGAAAAGTCAAAGTCATATCTTGTCCGTTGACTGCTATGCATTAAATGCTCTCCGATCGTATCTCCCATGCATGCAGACAATATCTTCCATTTCTATGCTACTCTGTCTACGTACTTTTTGGGACAGAAAGGAGCTTTGCTATATACTGCAATATCTGTTCCCTCTCAACTAACAATAGACAGCAGTCCTAGCTGTCTTCTATTTATTGATGATATGCTTACAGATATCTGACAAGACTCATCTGGACAACGTTGGACACAAGATACAAAGTTCTATGACATCTCTTTGGCGTGTACTCCAGGATAAAAGACTGACGATCAGAAGCTTCCTAAGTGACCAGTCTAACGTACACAAGGATAAGAGACAACGGACACTTCAACGTTCGAATTTGAATCAGCAGTTTAAATAGAAGACTCAAGACGAAAAGAAACCATATAGAGCAACATCGCTTGATTTTAGAAGCAGAAAGAAATCCATCTCTCACAATCTTTAGAACCTTGAAGAAGAGCGAAGCCTCCACTCCAAACCTAGTTCTAAGCTCTTAGCTCTCTGTGCTCAAAAGGAATCTTCTCTTTTGTAAGAGCCTGTGTGGTCCTTGGAGAGAAAAACCTTGTTAAATCTCTCTCTCTCGGGGGCTTAGGAGCTTCAGTGTGTAGCTGGTCAAGCTAGAGTCTGAAGCCTGTTTCCACTCTCTTTTCTTATTAGATTGTGTTCCCTTCTGGACGAAGGAAGACCTGGTGGTATCCAGGGTGGTTGTTGTACCCTTCTGGACGAAGGAAGACCTGGTGGTATCCAGGGTGGTTGTTGTACCCTTCAGGCTGAAGGAAGACCAGTTGAGGCTGGGTGTAAGGATCCTTAAGGGGGATTGTACCCTTGGTAGTAAAATCCTGAGGTATTGCTCAGGGACTGGACGTAGGTCTCCTGTGGAGAGGAGTTCCGAACCAGGATAAAAATCCTTGTGTCTTGTGGTTGTGTTTTGTGTATTGTTGTCTTGTTTGCTCTAACTCTGACCTTGTTATTAAGTTGTGCAATCTTTTCAGTAAACAGGTTTTAATCAAAGATCGAAGTTTTAATCACCCACTTCACCAAGAACTCAAAGATGATATCGAGGCTCTCATCTAGTAAGGACAATTGGGCAAGTACATGGCCGATAGGCATGACACCCCTAAGGATCCTGCTAAAGAAATCGACAACCATCCTTGAGACATGCACATCAATGTAATCTCCATAGGAACCACTTTAGGAGGAGATACACAGTGAGGGAGAAATCGTTATGCCTAGCGATTCAATAAAGAGCAAGAACCAAAGAAGCTGGTTGATGCCCAAGCATCAAGCTATGACCTTTTCCAACAAAGATCTGGAAGGGGTGACAACCTCTCATGACAATGCTCTTGTAATATTTGCCATAATAAACTGCTATGATGTAAAGATAATCCTCGTAGATGATGGTAGCGCTCCAGACGTCTTGTCTTACAACTATTTCTTAAAGATGGGTGAAAATCCATCAAAGTTGTGCCCTGTCAAAACCCCTCTCTATGGGTTCAATGGTCAGCCCCTGAGGGAGCGATTAGCTGACCTACCACTTTATGAACTCCCCCCAAAGCCATAACTTCATGGAAAACTTCATTGTGGTAAAGGGATGATAGCCTATAATGCTATCTTTGGCCAAGGAATTCTCGGAAAAACAATGGCAGTCCCTTCCACATAGCATCAAAAAATGAAGCTCCCGATCAAAGGAGGGGTAGGAGAGATCTGGCGTGACTAGGCAATGACTCAACAATGTTATGAAGTCTCCATCGAGGATGCAAAACCTAAGACCAAATCCTGAGGAAATATATTGTAGAAGAGAAAGTGACGACAAGCAAACCTGAAGGGGAGCTGTTGTCTATCTCTTGAAGAGAAAAATATGCGAACGTATGTGCAATGATCAAACAAGAGGGGAGGGGTGAATAGGTTATCACCTAAATAAAATTTCTTTCACACAAAATATATTAGACTCAATTAAGACAATTTATGAAATGATATGCACACGGCAGAATATGACTATCCTAACGTGCATAGAATGGAGATAGAAGAAAAGGATCAAACCACAGATGCACGGAAGATTTAGGGTGGTTCGGCAAACACACCCTTGTATGTGCCTACATCCACTACCCCACACCCCAGTAAGGATTTCCACTAACTTGTTTCCATAGTACAAGTTACAAACCCTCACCACACAATGTTGTTTTCAGGGACAACCACAACCCCACTCGTTTCCAGGGATGAGATCACTCGATATGTAACCTGCCGCATGCACCACACACCAACCACACAAATTGTTCTTGGTTCAAGGAAGAACAAATTAAAGAACATGGATAGGAGAGAGAATAATTAAATAAGCAAGGTAAAGAGTTCTCCTGTCTCAGAAGTTCGGCATTTGTAGTCATCTTTGCTCAACGATGTTATAGCGCAGAACTGGCCGATGTAGAATGCTTCAGAATGGAGTCTTGCAAGATACAGCTCTAAGTCCATGCCTTTTTTATGAATAACACCTTCTTGGAATGTCTGGAAGGCTTCTGGACAATGAAGACTCATTCTTCAGCCTTTTATAGGTGAAGAGCTTCTATAGACTCTCTCCAAGCTTCACAATTCCTCTCCCAAACTCTAGGGCACAAGAACAAACTCTTGAGAGCATGTAGAACTCTCCTAAATCATGAGAATAAGTTGTATTTATAATCCCATTTGGTATCTCAAAGTTTGGAAAGAGTCCAACCTTCGTAGGACTCATTTTTGGAAAGTTCGCGTCAAGAAATGCCAGAATTGGTCGACCGATTTCACCAAATTAGTCATCCAATTTCAAACACTTATTTTGTGATGTGCTGACACTGTTCATTGAGGTCAACCTATTTTTCAAAATCAGTCGACCGATTTTACTATTCCTGCAGACCAAAATGTTACTGGCTAGGTCGGTCGACCGATTTTCAGAAATAGGTCGATCGATTCTGTCAGTTTTGCAGTATTTCAGTCAATCTTCTATTTCTACTTTGTCCAAACATTGGCCTTTGTGAAGTCCACTTCATGTGAGATTTTTGACATATTTTACTACACAATTAACACACAAATTAGACCCTCAAATCAAATATGAATAGTTCAAACACTTGGGTCATGACACATGAATGAGTATTGATCTTTTGTGCATTTATCATCATGGATTAAATTAGTATTTTTGTGATCATCAAAATTTACAGAGTACAACATCTCTCTACAAGACGACCCGAACCACAAGGTCAAGATTGCGGTGGATCTCACTCCTAAATTTCAAGATCAATACAAGCATTTTCTTTTGTAATTGATATCTTTGCCTGGTCTGACGACGATCTTCATGGGATTCCTGAGGATAGAGTGATGCATCGACTCAACTTAGATCCTTCTGTCAAGCCAATACAACAGCAAAAGAGAAGTCATGCTCCATCCAAAAAGGCGATTATCAAAGAGCAAATTGCTACAGGAAGGGGAACAGGGAGATTCAATATAGTCCTCTACCCCAGCTGGCTGGAAAACGTCATCCTAGTTCCCAAAGCCTCCAACAAGTCGCGAATGTGTGTCGACTTCACTGACTTAAACAAAGTTACTCTAAAGAACTGATATTCTCTCCCAATCATTGACCAACTAGTTAATTCGGCATCAAGTAATGAGTTGCTAAGCTTTATTGATGATTATTATGGTTATCATCAGATAAGAATGCATCCTAAGGATGATGAGAAGATAGCTTTACCTTAAACTTTGGCGTATACTGTTATATGAGGATGCCTTTTGGTCTAAAAAATGCTAGAGTGACATATTAAAGGCTAATGAACCAGATGTTCGAGAAACAGATCAGTTAGAATGTAGAAGTGTACATCGACAACATGTTGGTGAAATCACCGAAGGCCAAAGATCACTTTACCCACATTTACAGTGATGCCAAAAATGTTATTCGAGCAATTATGGATTGTAAATTTCATCTCTAGAGATGCGACTCCATAGTGAAGGAATGCAGAATTGCCTTAACTGGTAACTCAGTTGTCTCCCTCTCTTTCTTTTTTAGAGAGTTTGTTCTGCCTGCTCATCAGTTGGCCCATTACTATGCTAAAAATGGCACTGCAAGCATCTAGGATGTTTCTTTTGTCCCTCTTGTTATTTCGGTTTATAGCTGCTTGTATCCTCTTTTTCTAAGTAGTTAGTAATGAAAAGTTATTTTTTATGTCAAAAAAAAAGTAACTACATAGAATACCAACTCAAGGATAGAGAGGATTTTGTTGGCATTATTAATTCAATTTCCTCATATCATTATTCAAGTGATAGACATGGGTGGTTTGTCTTATAAGAACTAGCCTATTGGATGCTTCATCTTTTAGCATTTCAGATTTCTGAATTGTGAGTTGTGATAAATGTATTATATTAATCGTCCATTTCCTCCTAAAGAAGTTTATATAGCTAGTGATAAATGTAGTGTAATCCAACTGGTTTTAGTGCAAACATCTTATGTTAACAAGCCACGACTACTAGAACTCTAGAAGTAACACCCACAGAAAGTGCTTCTAGTGTTGCTCATGATGTCGACAATCTTATACGAGCTACTACCAGTATGAAGAAGTTTACATCGACAACATGTTGGTGAAATCACCGAAGGCCAAAGATCACTTTACCCACATTTACAGTGATGCCAAAAATGTTATTCGAGCAATTATGGATTGTAAATTTAATCTCTAGAGATGTGACTCCATAGTGGAGGAATACAGAATTGCCTTAACTGATAACTCAGTTGTCTCCCTCTCTTTCTTTTTGAGAGAGTTTGTTCTGCCTGCTCATCAATTGGCCCAGTACTATGCTAAAAATGGCACTGCATGCCTCTAGGATGTTTCTTTTGTCCCTCTTGTTATTTCGGCTTATAACCGCTTGTATCCTCTTTTTCTAAGTAGTTAGTAATGAAAGCTTACTTTTTATGTCAAAAAAAAGTAACTACATAGAAGACCAACTCAAGGATAGAGAGGAATTTGTTGGCATTATTAGTTCAATTTCCTCATATCATTATTCAAGTGACAGACATGGGTGGTTTGTCTTATAAGAACTAGCCTATTGGATGCTTCATCTTTTAGCATTTCAAATTTCTGATTTGTGAGTTGTGATAAATGTATCATATTAATCGTCCATTTCCTCTAGAAGAAGTGTATATAGCTAGTGATAAATGTACTGTAAGCCAATTGGTTTAAGTGCAATCATCTTATGTTAACAAGCCACGACTGCTAGAAGTCTAGAAGTAACACCCACATAAAGTGCTTCTAGTGTTGCTCGTGATGTCGACAATCTTATACGAGCTAATACCAGTATGTAGAAGTCTACATCGACAACATGTTGGTGAAATCACCGAAGGCCAAAGATCACTTTACCCACATTTACAATGATGCCAAAAATGTTATTTAAGCAATTATGGATTGTAAATTTCATTTCTAGAGATGCGACTCCATAGTGTAGGAATGCAGAATTGCCTTAACTGGAAACTCAATTGTCTCCCTCTCTTTCTTTTCGCGAGAGTTTGTTCTTCCTGCTCATTAGTTGGCCTAGTACTATGCTAAAAATGGCACTACAAGCCTCTAGGATGTTTCTTCTGTCTCTCTTATTATTTCGGCTTATAGCCGCTTGTATCCTCTTTTTCTAAGTAGTTAGTAATGAAAGGTTGCTTTTTATGTCGAAAAAGGTAACTACATAGAAGACCAACTCAAGGATGGAGAGGATTTTGTTGGCATTATTAGTTCAATTTCCTCATATCATTATTCAAGTGACAGACATGGGTGGTTTGTCGTATAAGAACTAGCCTAATGGATGCTTCATCTTTTAGCATTTCAGATTTTTTACTTGTGAGTTGTGATAAATGTATCATATTAATCGTCCATTTCCTCCAGAAGAAGTTTATATAGCTAGTGATAAATGTATTGTAAGCCAACTGGTTTTAGTGCAAACATCTTATGTTAACAAGCCACGACTGCTAGAAGTCTAGAAGCAACACCCACAAAAAGTGCTTCTAGTGTTGCTCGTGATGTTGACAATCTTATACGAGCCAATACCATCAAAGATAATGTAATATTTTTGATATAATTCTACTTTGATCCATATATTCAGAATGGCATACTTTAATGACATTGTACTAAAGCTAACATTATTAATGTTTCATGTTTTCTTCTTTTTGTGTGCCACAATTGGAAGGAAAGAAGGCTATCCTTGTAAATATGGAAAGGATGCAAGTGGCTATTGGTGTCATCATCAGCACTAACCCAGAAAAATGGCAATGGGATAAAAAATTGGTCACAATCTCTGTGAGATTACCCTTACCCAAGCCTACAAACCAAACATGTTGCTATTTATTGATGATAAAAATAGGAAAATAATCAAGGATGCATTTTAACCTCCATCTTGTGGTGGAAGGATTATGAAAGTAGCTTCTCTTATATCACGATCAACTATTTTATGGTAATTTCAATTTTGTGAAAATACTTACGTTGTTTTTCATTATTATTGTCACAGGTAATGATATGTCAGATGTGATGTGTATTCAGACCGATATATACTTTTGTTGGACACTAGTATGCATGTAACTTTAAACACTAAACATTCCATTACTTCTTTAAAGTCAATATTTTGATGTTCTCATTTGAATGTTATCTATCTTATGTGATTGTATAAATATTGTTCTTGCTTGTAGTTGGTGGACTATGTTTGAACATTGATTTGGACATATTTGTTTGAACAAGTGTGTTGTCTTTTACATGTGAGAGTGGACATCTTTTAACAAGTGTGATTTATCTTTTACATGTAAATGTGAATGTGGATGTGAGAGTGGACATGCATGGATGTGAGAGTGGATATTTACATGTGGATGTGAGAATGGACATGTGGATGTATGACATAGGATGTGGATGTGGATGTGGACATGTGGTTATGTGGATGTGGACATGTTGTTATGTGGATGTGGACATGTGGTTACCCACACATGCCTACCATAAGGACATTTATTGGTAAAGGAGTTTACCAATATTTTGGGGATCTATAGTCACGTTGTTCCAGTGTAGGCATAGTTCAATTTTCTTGTAGTACAAGCTCGGGATGAAGGCTTCACAACAAGGGAACTCAAGCATCTAGAAAGTTACCAAGGAAATCCCCTAGAATAGCATCACATAGCAATCCATAACTTAAGGAGGATAACCTCACTTAAGGGATCCCCTCAATAAGGAGACGTCGTCTTACTAAGCTTTTCTCTAACAATCATAGTTAAAAGATTCTCAACGTGATTACGACTAAATCTAAAGATCAAAAGATATTATAATAAAGATAAAGAGTCCTATGAAAAGATCCAATCTAGACCCTTTAAATGGACCTATGGATGTTAATTAGAACTAATCGTTGGGGCGCATCTCCTGGCCCAACTTTTCATCTATTCGATCTTTGTAAAATCGATAAGAGAGTTCAGAACTATATAATTTCAGGGAACTCCCACCAAAGAATAGTAAGTATCCCTCAAATCTTAAATTGGTGAAGAATGATCTTGTATCTTCTAAACTCTCTCTCTCTGATCTCTTTTACTCTTGTCTCCTACCTATCATAGACATAAATATTAGAGAGTTTTTTTTGGGACCCACATCCTAAGGCATCCTGATATTTTGTCCTCCTTATAGGTCCATCATTAGAAGAATTTGACGTATTATCATCGTAAATATTTCCACAACCTCTTACGATCTACGATAAGATATGAGATTGAGTCTTCAAATTATAATGCAAAACTAGTTTTTTTTTTTTGTTTATGCTTACAATACAATTGCGGGCAAATGAGGGGGGATGTGGGGTTTCCGGGAGGAAGCGCTGGCATTTCGTTGGGGTTGTGCGGAAGCGAGCATTTTCTAGGGGTGGTCCGAAAGTGGTCTCTCTAGAACAAGCGGAAGGTGAGGCCTGCCTCAGTTGCTGTTTATGGACACCCTAATAAAACGCAAGAGGCAAGTGCTTTTCGTTCCCGTTTGGCCGAGACACCCCTCCCCATCACTCAAGGCCTCGGACCCCGTGGATGGGTCGGAGCCCTCCATCACGTACCCGCACTTATCTACTACACCCACAACCAAACGACGATTATATGACTTATTAATTTCTTATACGATTGATTTATGTGATAGTGATAAGAATTAAAAATGAGAAAGCTTGCATGTTTGGTATATATTTTAATAGCTCTTTTTACATTTATATTTTTATTATCTCATGTGAATCTCTACAGGCTACATCAATTTATTGCACACTTGTTAAGTACCGCAGCGATTGTTATTCTTTTGACAGTAAAAGTGGGTAAGAAGAGGAACATACGGGATGAGATGGAGATGGGCGAATGAGTGCAATTGAGAAAGAGCGTAATTGGGAAAGAAACTATCGTTTTTGTTGTTTTATTTTTATTGGGTTATGGTGTTGTGCGGTAGCTTGGGAGCAAAAAGCGAAGGGGGAAAGATTTAGGTTGGGGGAGAGGCAGCTGGAGGGCCGGCGTGAGTGTGTCACTGTGTATAAGACATGAGAAATTTTTAGTGTTTTTTTTTAAGGAGGGTAATAAAAAATTATGTGAATTATGTGACAAATATTTTTATTGATTGAAAAATCTGACATATTTTTTCTTCATATTTCTCTTTTAACTAATAAAATAACTTGCTAAATAATTCTTCACATTATTTTTATTATCCTCTTTAACCAAAAGCACTAAATATTTCTCAAGACACACAGGCACACCAAGTACAAGGAGCAGGGGGTTAAACTTAAAAGGGGTGAGAGATGGGTAATTAGGATAGTGAAGGGGGACCGAGTTCTGACGTGGAGGCCCTAATCGGACAAGCATTATTATTATCGCTCGTCCCCACTTGTCTTGTCTTCCGACAGGGCACATGGCTGACCGTGCGTGCATACGGACGGTGGCGCGACGCGTTGGGTCCACTTCCCCTCAGCGGGGCCCATTCGCGAATCACGGCAAACGCCCCGCGGTACATGTGGGTTCTCTACGTACCAGGCCTTTGCTTGGACAGCCGAATCAACCAAGTCCGGCCCCCTTTCAAAGATGTTTGATTTCCGAGTCAGACCGATCTCTCTTTTATATATATGTATATATATATATATAATATATATATATATATACATATTGGTACACTAATGTCAGCATTCGGATCTGCTCCCATGCATGCATGATGGACGGGACTCAATTCATCACGTGTTAAAAATGCCACCACACGGTCGGTCACGTCACATTTCGGAGTTTCTCTCATCTTCGATGTTGAAAAGTCACTGGAGATTAGTGAAAGATGGCAAACAAAAATATGAGAGACTGTAACATGTTCATTGACCAGTTGAGCAACTATAACGTGGTGGACGGTTGCAGGCAGGGCAACAAGTGAAAGATTTAGTGTATTTTTATATTACACTTAAAATATAATATGATTAGATATTTATCTTATGTGACACTTAATTATTAAGTTGTCATTTTATCACCCCATGTAAATAGTGTCTCATGAGATAAGTACCTAATCATATTACACTTAAGTGTAATAAATATTTCTCTGGTAACAAATATTTCTCTCGCAAATTAATGACACGATCAACAGTGAGAGGAGGAGGAGGGGGGGGGGGGTCCAAGACGAGAGAGGCCAATTGCAGGGCGCCAGCGAACAAGCAGATGTCGTCTGTCTACGCCCCCCACCACATTGTCCAAACCTTATCTACTTTCTGTACCGCTTCTGTGTACATCTAAATTTGAGCGCCCTCCCGTCCGTATGAGATAGTTAAGGGTCATTACAGCCTACCGTTATAAAGCCCTTTTAATGGCTGGTGAACAACATCATATATATATATATATGAAACACAGAGGCCCACCGGATGAACCACAACCGCAGGTCAGGTGCAGGCGCCCCCAGGACCGAAGTGGGGCCTCCGTCCTCGCCTCCGAACTCAGAAAAAGGGAAAAGGGACGACCCCCGCCCGCCTCGCCTGCGCGGCTACCTTCGTCATCACGCTCCCTCCGCCCTGCCCACGCGTTCTCTCGCTGCTATGATCCCACCTTCCGACGGACGAGCAGAGGCCGGGTGTGCTTGCGCGTCGCCTGTGCATGGCACTGCCACCGCCTATCCCACCCCCCCCCCCTACGCTGCCTCCCTTGGCCTCGTCGGTGGCAGCTGCTACCCCCTCTTCTTCTCCTTCCCGCTTCTCGAGAAAGGGGGGAGGGAGGAGGTCAGGGTTTGGCAGACGTACGTCGTACTATTCGTCTCAGGACCATCGACGCTTGTGCATCTCCCTTGCTGAGTTGCGATGAAAAAAGTCTGGATTTGTCTGCTAAATAAGAAGTTTAGATTCGAGTGCCGTTGCACTCCATCATTTGACATGTGTGCTATGTGGGTCTTCGTTTTCACAGATCGATTCGCCTGACAATATCAATTTTCATGAGCAGGATATTTCTTACAACAGTTGGAACATATATATAAACCAGACACGAGTAATATTGTCCGTGGTACATTTTTGTGGATTCAAATGTCGTGAGGATTAAGCAGGTGAACTGTGCGTTTTAACTCCGGTTTAGTGGAGTCCACAGGCGCTGGGCATCTAATACGTATGTATATATATATATATATATATATATATATCAAAGGGAATCCGTTGCACCTGTATATAGCTTACAGATGTGTAAAACCAGTGCAGGCGCAGGTGTCCTGCAGCGAGAAGGCCCAACCACCGACAGGCCCCGTTAAACAATTGAGGCAAAAATCACAGGAGTACTTCTCTCACAGCCATATGGTAGGCAAGGAAATTTGTACGGCAGTGGGATGATGTTGGCGTTCGATCGTTAATCACCAAAAACATATGAAATTATCCACGGGAGCCAAGGTGGAATGCCCATATATATATATATATATATGATGCACCAAGAAATGCAGTAAATATGCTCTCACAAAACCATCAACAGTCAGAACTTAAAAAGAGACTGGTATGTCCAAAAGAAAGAGACTGCAGGTCGGTCCCCAAGCTGGAGCAATCGGAGAAGGTAACAGCATCTCTTCTTTTTCCTTTTCCTTTTCCTTTTCCTTAAAAGGCGTTTCATCAATCCTACTAATTGGTAGCAGGCTTTCCCGTCTAACTCCAATAATTTGTCCTCTCTAAGTAGTTTTTTTTTTTTTTAATCTGGACACCTTATTATAGGGATCAACGTTTTTCTTATGAACCCTTTTGGTATACAGACACCATGACGAGTCTGCTGGAGCCAGGTAAAAGACATATATATAAAAAAAAAAGAGGTCCTGTGTCTTTTTTTTTTTTTTGACCAGGCGAGATGCATGTGTCATTGATTGAGCTGTGTGGAGGCTATTTCTAGCCTCCAAGTCTTGCGAGCCCATCACGGCCCATCATGACCCAGTGAGGTGTTTGACCTTCGATCGTTGAGCCACGTGTCCTCAGATTCAGCTCAAGACTTTCGAGCACGCTCCGGCCACCAAGACGTCTAAGGGTCCCTAAGGGCAATCCCCGAAAGCCCCACAGCCTGTTCGACTAGGGTATGGTCTACTAAACAGATCATGCTCGAACCGTTGCAACCCCTCATCGAGTACCACTGCGCTTCCGAGCACCGGGCACCGAGCAGTCCGGCTAGTCGCCAAGCAGAACTCTGCCCGGTACTCCTTGGCCAAAGGCCTATTGCGAGGCCATTCGCCTCCCAAGGATAGTAAATCCAACGGCGCGACACACGTCCCATGGCCAAAGACATTAACTGAAGGATCCCAACAGGCGTCTCAACAGACAACTCCTCGTCTAAGGACTTGAACCGGCGCGCCCCTTCGGTCATCGTTGAGGGAGATCATGTCCAGACCCTTCATCTCCCTTACCTATAAAAGGTACAAGTAATTACCATGCACAGGTACGGAACCTTCGACACATACACTCGCCCACGTGCGAAGCACACACCAGTGAACCTTCCTTTCTAGCCTTCCTCTACAGTCCGATCTGACTTAGGCATCGAAGGGTTCCCCCGGTTCTTCAACCGGCCCCCCCCCCTAATCTGTTCTGAGTTTTGCAGGCCATCATCCGCACCGGCGACTGTCTTCCCTCTTCTCTTAGTGGAGGCCCGTTCGGCCCAGGCCCGAACAAGGAATCACGTCCACATTTTTGGCGCCGTCTGTGGGAAGGACAGCAGCCATGGCTCGCAGACGATCCTCTCACCAGAATCCCGGCAGCGGGGCGACGTGATCTCGTCAGTCACGTGCAGACTCGCGCAGTCGAGCCCCTACTGTCGATGTCGTCGTTGCCCCCGCCAGAGCAACTAATAATGTTCCTGTTGCTGTTGTGTCGGCGACAACCCAAGAAATAGCAGAGCTCCGGGGGCAAATGCAGCAACTCGTGGGGGTTTGTCAAGGCTTCCAGGCCCAGTTGACTAGGCAGCCAGCCCTGACAATCCCCCCACCACCGGAGCAGCAGGTGGAGTCATCGCGACGATGACCTCCCGTCCCTTCAGCACAACAGGAATAGCACGCGGAGTCGCCCTGACGGTCGCTAAGAGTCCCGTCGGCACACCGAACGCCGGAGCGGCGGGACAATTCACCCCGCCGGTCCGCGGTGGCTCCACTTCCTCCGCACTCCGTCGTCGGCGCCAACTCCCACGGCTCCAAGCATGAGGGCTCGGTACACTCCAACCAGGAATTAGCCAGACGCCTACGCCGTGTTGCCGACCTCGAGCGCCGCATGGACGCGATGGTCCAGAAGGCAGAGGGCCGAGTTTCGGGGGATGACGACTTGGACTTCCGCTCCCCATTTACCATGGAGATCCTGCAGGCCCGGGTCTCCCGGAAATTGCCCCTGCCTTCCATCGCGCCCTACGACGGCACCTCTGACCCAGCGGATCACATCCATGAGTTTGAGTCGCACATGGTGTTCCATGGAGCATTAGATGCAGTCAAGTGTCGGGCCTTCTCGACCACGTTAAAGGAGGCTGCGCGAGCATGGTTTGAAGCCCTCCTCGCAGGCTCCATCACCTCCTTCCACCAGCTAAAGAAGTCGTTTCGGGACAACTTCCTGGGTGGAAGGTCGCAGTCGCGCTGCGCCCTCCCTTCTGTTTGTTCTGCAGAAGAAGGGCGAAGCGTTCTGGGACTACGTCAAGCGGTTCCAGACCAAAGCGCTCCGCATCCCATGCCTCGATGTCCCTTTGGCCACCAGCGCCCTAATCCAAGGCACTCACGATGGCTTCCTTCAGAGGACGCTCGGGGTCCAGCAACCGTCGACCCTCGCTGGGCTCCTCTCCACTGCCCAGCGCCACGCTGCATACGAGGAGAGCCTGGCCGCCGGCCGAGCAGAGCAGGGCGATCAGGTAGATAGGAAGAGGACTTTCGACAATGGTTCCGACCGTGAACGGAAGAAGGGACGGCGCAACAGGGACTCGCCATGCCGACCATACCCCTTCACTGAATACACCCCTCTCACGGTGGCCCCCGAGCAGATCTTGGTTGAAATCCGAGATGAGCAATATGTTCGGTGGCCACCCAAGATGCGCTCTGATCCCCACAAGCGCAACCAGGACAAGTATTGTCGCTTTCATCGTGACCATGGCCACGACACCTCTGAGTGCCGCCAGCTTAAGGATGAGATCGAGTCCCTGATCAAGTGCAGCTACCTCGGACGGTACGTGCGCCGCAACGAAGGCCGCCTAAGACGCCGAGAACGAACCCCCGAGCAGCCCATCAATAACGAGCCAAATGGGCAGGAGATCAACGTGATCTCGGGTGGTTTCGGCGTGAGCGGAGAAAGCAGTCAGAGCCGACGCGACTATGCTTAGCGGGTGCACTTGGTGGAGAGGCCCCCGGCACCTTGGCCAAATCCTTATCCCTCCAGTCCAGCTCGCACATGATCCGAGGAGGCCATAACCTTCTCGGACGATGACCTTTTAGGAGTTTCAACTCCACACACTGATGTGTTGGTCGTCTCGGCCACCATCAATCATTGTACTGTGCGTCGGATTTTGGTAGATAATGGAAGCACCCCTGATGTGTTGGCTTACGATTGTTTCTTAATGATGGGATTGAAAACCGATCAGCTCACCCCAGTAGAATCGCTTTTGTTCGGTTTCTCTGGGGTCTCGGTTCATCCCATGGGATGAGCACGCCTTCCGATCACTCTAGGAATGACACCGAAGAGCATGACCAAGATGGTGGATTTCTTGGTCATTCGAAGCATGCCGGGGTATAACGCCATCCTTGGCAGAGGCCTGATTGGCCGCATCAAGGCAGTACCCTCATCTCTCCACCAGAAGATGAAGTTTCCCACTCTGTGTGGCGTCGACGAGGTGCTCGGTAGCCAACGAGAGTCCCGACGGTGCTATGTCCTCTCCCTGGGGAACAAACAGCCTATCGCGAACCCAGAAGTCCTACCCGCACCAACTGACCAACCTTCCACCAGCCGAGGAACCCCGGCCAAGGATCTGCTGCTTGTGCTGGTTGACGACAACCCCGAGCACGTCCTCTACATTGGCGCACTACTCCCAAAAGCCGAATAGCAATGCTACAAGGTTTCTTGCTAGCCAACTTGGACGTGTTCGCGTGGTCGAATGACGAGCTGCCCAGCATCCCTCCGGAGGTAATGATGCATCACCTTCACCTGGATCCAAGGTGCCACCGGTCTAGCAGAAACGACGACTTGTCAACCACGAACGGCAGACCATGATCTACGATCACGTTGTCAAAAGCCGAGCTATTGGACTTCTCCGAGAAGCCCAATATCCCAGATGGATATCCAACGTGGTCCTCGTATGCAAGGCCAATGGCAAATGGCGTGTGTGCGTGGATTACAAGGATCTCAATAAGGCGACGCCCAAGGACAACTTCCCCCTATCGCGCATTGACCAGTTGGTGGACGCCACATCCGGGCACGAGCTTCTCAGCTTCTTGGACGCCTACTCTGGTTATCACCAGATCAGTATGCATCCCCTGGACCAGGACGCCACAACGTTCATCACCGATCTCGGCCTTTATTGTTTCACCAGGATGTCGTTTGGTCTGAAGAACGTAGGCGCGACATACCAACGACTGGTCAACAAAATGTTCGAGCAGCAGATTGGGCATAATATGGAAGTCTACGTCGATGACATGCTGGTCAAAATGCTCCCGAGCGTCGACCACATCACCGACCTCGAAGCAACCCTGAGAAGCTTGCTCTGGCTTTCATAACGGCTGCTCAGAAGCTCAGACCTTACTTCCAGACCTATCCGATCACGGTGTTAACCGACCAGCCATTGAAGCTTATCCTTCAATGACCAGAGGCTTCCGGCAGGCTCATCAAGTGGGCCATCGAGCTTGGGGAATTCGACATCAGCTACCATCCAAGGACGGCCATCAAGACTCAAGCGCTGGCAGACTTTGTGGCAGAATGCACCCATCCAACCGAGAAGGACCCTCCATTAGTGGACGAGCCCCCATGGGAGCTCTATGTTGATGGATCTTCCTGTGTTACGGGAAGCGGTGCAGGACTGGTTCTTACCTCACCAGAGGGTCTGGAATTCCAGTACGCCCTTAGGTTTCACTTCACTTCCTCCAACAATGCAGCAGAATACGAAGCACTTCTGTCCGGGATCCGCATGGCCAGGCACCTTGGACCGCTTTGTCTACGGGCCTTCAGCGATTCTCAACTGATCGCCAACCAAGTGAACGAATAATTCGAAGCTAGGGAGCCCCGCATGGCACAATACCTCCAACAAGTTAAGTGCCAAACAGAGGGCCTCCTCTACTTCGAAATCATACACGTCCCACGAGAGCAGAATGCGCGGGCCGATGCACTCGCCAAGCTAGCATCTTCGGGCAACATCGCCCCTTCTCGCTCCATGTTTATAGAAGAGCTCGCTGCACTGAGCACCGAGGTGGATATAGCGGCCATTGAGACCGAACCACCAGCGCCGACCTGGATGGACCCTCTCATGGCCTATCTGCTTCGTGGAGAACTTCCTCCCGACCAAGGCGAAGCTTGCAAAATCAAGCTACGCTGCCAGAAGTTCACCATCATTGAAGGCCAACTGTAACGGCCCTGGATATTTATGCCCAATAAGGCTCCATATCCAGATCCGCCTCCCGCGATCGGACCGAAGTCTCGCAAAGGATAGCTCGTACACGTGTCCAGTAAGAATATAAAAGACAATCACAACAGTATAAAACACAAGAAAGTACATGTGCTCATATCTGCATATAACAATTTACAACTGTCCCAATAAATTATTACATGTCCAATTAAAAAGTACAACTACCTAGGGCATATCCCGAGGGAGCACAAGCTCACACAACACAACTAACACTACTGCTGGTGGTGCAAGTCTGCCACAACGCCATCGCAAGCTATACCAACGGTAAGCCCTGAAAAGAACTGTAGGGGAGTGAGCCTCAGCAAGTCACCGGCTCAGTAGGGGACCACCCAAAAACAACACACGAAACTAAAGAGACCTCAACCCCCAAAGAGTCTCACTGGCAACACCATTAGCCAAACCATTTCATGCTTACAACAACATATAATTAATAACAATTAAACATAATCATATCAGCTAATACAAATCTCAGTGCGGAAGAGGAACGGCAGGACTAGTCTAACACCACTAGTCTGCTCAACAACTAATATGCCTAGGCCACAAGCCTCACAGGCAAACTACTACAACAACTGGTTGCCTAAGCTATAAGCCACACAGGCAAACCGCTGCCTAGGCTATGAGGTTCACCGGCGAGCCTCAAACACATGGGTAATAGGACTGCTGACCAAGAGCTGGTCCATTACATCCCAAGCTACGATTTGTCGAAAGCCACACACAGGGTAGCAGGACTGGCTATAGCGAGCCGATCCATTACACACTCAAACCATAATCGGAAACTTACTCGAGGAAGAGTAAAACATAATGAGTGGAAGGTCTCACCACACGACTTCCACGGAGCACAGCTCCACCACACCACCTAAAAAGGCTGGTACACAGCGTACCACAATAAACTGGTAGCCACAAAGGGTACAGGTACCTACCACCATGAGGTACCACCGCAAAGCCTCAGCATAACTGTGCCTCCTACCACGCACACCACAACGGGTCAGACCACGACCCACGAGTCACTACACACAAACCACAACCAGTGTCAAAGCACAAGTCGGAAAGGAATGACGCCACCACACGAGAACAGATTACTGGTTCATGACGCCAGTATCTAACCCGGACAATACAACACAAGAACTACTTCTCAGTCTCGCAGTCACGGATGAAAGGTCCAACTGTTGCTCCACAAGCACAAGCCAAAGAACAGTGGAGTCCAACCAACACCACACCTGCAGACTACACAGCTTCAGGCCCATGCCTGGCACCTTTAGGGACTCTGGCCTAAGCTCCCTAAAGTGAGGCACTGGAAAATAGGACTAGCTGGGGACCAGTGTCGACTACTGGTGTCCGTACCCCCAACTATGAGTGCGCTACAAGCGACTAAACACAAACTCTCACAAGTCGCTGCCCTCTGTCATCTTTCCCTCAGCCGGACGTACAACTCAAGCACAGGAGTGAGGGTGTCCAGGACAGACGACACAGACCTCGATGGTACACACAGTACTGGGACAAACCCCGAGCACAACAAACACACGTGCCTGGCTCACACAGAACCTGGGGTACCCAACTGAAGAGGCATTCCGGAATAGGCACCGAACCACCAAACTCGGCAACGCGCAAAGCACGATACATACATATATAATCTTTATTACAAACCACGATACACAGGTGAGGGATAGCTTGTCTTGGTCACTCTGTGACCTACAAGCTAGCCTACACAGACACATGCATAAATTACATTAACCAATAATATCTTGGCCTGTCATTGGTCACGAGGTGACCTCCATTGCCGCACCAAACTCATTACACGATAATCACTTAATAACCATACTCATACCTTACTAGTTAAACCATCTTAGATATATAATCTATAACAGACATTAAAGGACCAAGGCTAGGTTCACAATGGAATCTCACTGCCCAGTCACCACAAACCAACCATATATACACCGCTCAAACCATGCAAACTGTATGTCAACCACGTAAACAACACGTCCACCACATGGGCGACACGCTCAACAAGCACTACAGGTGCCAATGCACCACTCACACCAACCATGCACATAAGACATCGATAGTCGGATAATCGTACCTTTAAAAACATGCACAACAGGACCTCTTGACTGAGGTCGCGACGTGGGGTAGTGTCGCCTTCAGAACACGACACCCCGATATGTCGCGTTCAAGAACCTGAACGCGACAGGTCGGCCTGTCGCGTTCTAAACGCGACAGGGGGCTCCGTCGCCTTCATAGGCGGAAACCCTAATCTGGGATGCTCTCCCCGGATCACCCCCACAAGCCATACAAACCACGTTTAATTCCCATTTTTCATGCTTTAATGAATGCCCTAGCATGATATCTAATGTTTATAAAGCGATGAACATTCTAAACATGCATCATAAACGATCCACACAGTAAAACGAGTTGGGATCTCCCTACCTTCGTGAAGAACATGCAACCCAACCACGGCACGGCGTCTCCCCCGCTCCATGTGGTGTCCTCGCGGTGAGAGCGCGCCAGAAACAACCCCCAAATGCCAAATCACCCGAAATCCCCGCAGCAGCTCCTCCCCCTGGCCAAACAGAGTGTGCTCAGCTCTGTCTGGCTGACATGGGTTATGAACTGTTTGCGGTTGAGAACACGACGTACACCTCCGTCGCGACCTGAATGCGACATCCTAGGCCGTCGCCCTCCCAAGGTCAACGTCAGCAAGTTGCCCTTCGCGCAACACGCGGTGCGCATGCAGACGAGGACCGCATCGCGGTCGGCAAGCAAATCGCGACCACCAGAGCCGTCGCATTCAAAACATGACGCACACCCTTGTCGCATTCACAGGCAGAAAACCTGTGAGCACTTTGGGCCCAATCTGTCGGCCCACAAAGCCTCACAACCTACAAGAACTCTTGAAACACAAGCTAATGGGCCACACACTGGCCACCAAACCCGCTAAGCCAGGATCCATGAAGATCCGAAAAAAATGCGCGACGTTACATTATTATCACCTAAAAAGGAATGTCATCCTCGACATTCAAAACAAAGCACAGTAAGCCGGATTATCACCTAAAAAGAAACAAAGCCATAAACAGAACAAGTAAGATACACTTTCTCTGCACTTGCTTTTCAAACCATCTGTATTGACTAATTCATCTGTTCATTTCCACGCTTGTTCTGCTTTCCCTTTTCTTTAATTCCTTTCATAGCTGCACTGCCCGGTTATTTCATTCTGCTCTCTCTTTACCTTTTAGTTGTAGGCGATTCTACCTTCCTGTTGGCGCTTTATCTCCTTGGACTCAACCTACTTCCACATTTTCCCGGCTGTGTTTGCAACATTTCTTTCTGGGTCGTTTCTCTTTCTTGAATTTCTGTTTCATAAACTACCACCTTTAAATGTTCTACCCTACAAAACCATCTGTAAATTCTTCAAATTTCTTGGTGTCTTTCCATTATCTGCTTTTCACTGCCAGCCGTTATTTTGCCTCAACTTTACTCACGTCTTCAACTACCAGATTCTCAAAGAAAACCACATTACCATTACTAAATTTCTTGCCTCTCTATACTATTCTGTCCATACTGTCTTTATTCCTTTCTGGTCAAAAACAACTGTTTCTTTACTCAACTATGCAAAATCTCATATTTTTCTTTAAACATTCAATCTCGGATAACCTGTGAATATTAAACCTTCCATGCTTCCGCTGCGCCACTCTGATTACACTGAATATCTAACAAAATATTCCATAAATTCTGCTCCCAATATTATTCACAATTACTTCGCACTTTTATTACTACCCTGACGCTATCTAGATTCAATACTAATTTTTCTCATTTCTCAAATCACTTTACTCAATCAATCAATGCTGGAAGAAAATATCAAATTTCTGAACTTCTTTCTCTAATACTTGAATTCTGATTGTGCCCCATGCTTTAATTCTGAATCTTGTCATACCACGACTGACATATCTTGCTCTTTACATTCCCTTCTTACTTAAATAACATTCTCTAATTGGTTTAATCAATATATTACATTACCCTTCAAAATATCTGCTCAAATTGTTGTGATACTGCATTCTCTTATTAGCAAATAAAATTGCTCAACTAATTCTGCACATATTCTATCTTCAACTTTATTAAACTCCCTCTCAATCAAGTGCCATCTGATCTTAAGCTGTTCACCGTTTAACTAATCACATCCTTTCCTTTTGTACTTAATAATTTCAAATTTCCATTCATTTCTTCCTCTACCATACTCTAATTTGTATACCATTCCTTAAATGTTCTGCCTTTTATTCTTACTTCAAACTCTAAAGTACTTTTCTCGAGAAAATACCTATGCTCAATCTAAATCACTTTCTGTGTGCTGCCATGCAAACTCTTGCTAAACATTCCCTAAACCTTTTAATTATATCTGTTTCATAATCTGTTGTACTCTTTCTTTCCCTGATCAATAACCTGCCAACTGCATTAACCATAATATCATTCCTGCAAAACATTTCTCTTAATTATTCTATTATCTGGATTATCACACTTTACCTTTCACACTGTAATTTTTGCTATCATACAGACGTCTTTTACTAGTAAGTGCCAAAGCCATGACCTGAAATTGATCTCTTTAAATACTATAATCCGCTCTGCTTGATTTCTCTATTTTACTTCACTGCTTTATTTTCTAACGCTGAAATCAGTACTGCTACAACTACATCATACTTATTGCTATTCTTTTCATTCAAACCTTTACTTTAATTCCTTGCATAGTTTACCTTGTTGTTCCACTTTACCTGATACTGCTTAACTGCTTCTCAGCTAATCCATTTCTTTCTATATTGACCCTTATAACTCTAACTTGCTCCAATCATTCTTAACCTTAACCTCAATCTTTTCCTGACACAAACTTTACCTCTCTTCTTCACAAACTACACCCAATTGCTAAACATCATTAACCTTATTTTTAACACTGCATTCTTTAACAAACCATTCTATGCAATCCTCACAAACTGCCACTTGCCAAACGAATATTTCTCTTATGGAATTCTCAGAAAGGTCTAACTGTGCACTGATCTTCCTTTACTTCCTCTTTATCCAATTGCTTATCTCGACACATACTTACACTAATCTTTTTATCAAACTTCCTATTAGCACCACTATTCATAGCAGCACTATTCTCAAGCTCTTTATTACAACCATCTCTACTCACAAATACATTTAACCTGACTGCCACACATTGCTGCTCCGCTGTTTATCAATACTTCATCTCAAACTGAACTGCCTCATACAATGATTCCAAACCTTCCATAATGCAAATCACATCATTATCTACACTGCTTTATTCCTCATTAATAACATTATTTCACTGCTTCTTTACCATATCACCACCTTATACCTGTCTCTGTCAACACTGTACCTTATCTACTCTATACCTTGCTAACACATATCAGACATAACCTTCTCAAAGCACTACTCTGCCTTTCCTGATTATCATAGCCAAATTCACTAATCTCTTTTCAATTTTTATAACTGAAAACCTTTAAACAACCACACTTTAACTGCAACTGGCACACTAATGTAACCACTCAACTTATACCACTAATCTTACCATTTCTCTGCCATTACTAACAACTGCCAGGTGTGCAACAATCATACCCATTTCACAAACTGGGTTTCTTCTAACCACATATTCTCTCAGCCATTACCAATAACTTCCAAACTTATAAAAACAAACACACAATTCACATGACAAAACTCACGTGAAAAGCCACTTTAAACCACATAAAACTACAGACTTACTACCAGCAGTGGACATTAAACCATGTTTTGGGACATTGTAACCTCAGTGTCTTTTCATATTCTAACTGGACCATTGCTTTGATACCAACTGTAACAGCCCTGGATATTTATGCCCAATAAGGCTCCATATCCAGATCCGCCTCCCGCGATCGCACCGAAGTCTCGCAAGGGATAGCTCGTACACGTGTCCAGTAAGAATATAAAAGACAATCACAACAGTATAAAACACAAGAAAGTACATGTGCTCATATCTGCATATAACAATTTACAATTGTCCCAATAAATTATTACATGTCCAATTAAAAAGTACAACTACCTAGGGCATACCCCGAGGGAGCACAAGCTCACACAACACAACTAACACTACTGCTGGTGGTGCAAGTCTGCCACAACGCCATCGCAAGCTATACCAACGGTAAGCCCTGAAAAGAACTGTAGGGGAGTGAGCCTCAGCAAGTCACCGGCTCAGTAGGGGACCACCCAAAAACAACACACGAAACTAAAGAGACCTCAACCCCCAAAGAGTCTCACTGGCAACACTGTTAGCCAAACCATTTCATGCTCACAACAACATATAATTAATAACAATTAAACATAATCATATCAGCTAATACAAATCTAAGTGCGGAAGAGGAACGGCAGGACTAGTCTAACACCACTAGTCTGCTCAACAACTAATATGCCTAGGCCACAAGCCTCACAGGCAAACTACTACAACAACTGGTCGCCTAAGCCACAGGCAAACCGCTGCCTAGCCTACGAGCTTCACATGCGAGCCTCAAACACATGGGTAACAGGACTGCTGACCAAGAGCAGGTCCATTACACCCCAAGCTACGATTTTTCGAAAGCCACACACAGGGTAGCAAGACTGGCTACAACGAGCCGATCCATTACACACTCAAACCATAATCGGAAGCTTACTCGAGGAAGAGTAAAACATAATGAGTGGAAGGTCTCACCACACAACTTCCGCGGAGCACAGCTCCACCACACCACCTGAAAAGGGTGGTACACAGCATACCACGAGAAACTGGTACCCACAAAGGGTATAGGTACCTACCACCATAAAGCCTCAGCACAACTGTGCCTCCTACCGGGCACACCACAACGGGTCAGACCACAACCCATGAGTCACTACACACAAACCACAACCAGTGGCAAAGCACGAGTCGGAAAGGAACGACGCCACCACACGGGAACTGTAACATCGCGCATTTTTTTTCGGATCCTTGTGGATCCTTGTTAGTGGGTTTGGTGGCCAATGTATAGCCCATTAGCTTGTGTTTTAGGTGTTTGCTCAAGTTGTGAGGCTTGGTGGGCCGACAGTTGAGCCCAAAGCGCTCACAAGTCTTGTGCATGTGAACGCAACAAGGGGTTGTATCGCGTTCTGAACACGACGGTCCTGGTGGTAACGTTCATGTTACCGCTGTTTGGTGGTGTTTGTATGCATGGTTGTCGCGTGTCACGCGCTGGACAGTCAACTGACGTCGGCCTTGGGAAGGCAACGACCTACTATGTCACGTTCAGGTCGTGACGTAGGGATGCGTCCCGTTCTTAACCACTGGGTGTTTTTAAGTTAGCTCTGGTCGGACAGAGCTGGGGGAAGCTCTGCTCGTCCAGGAGGAGCTGTTGCGGAGCTCTCTCGGACAATTCGGCATTTTGGAGCGGGTTTTGGTGCGCTCTCACCGCGAGGACGTCACGTGGAGCGGGGGAGACGCCGTGTTGTGCTCAGTGTACACGTTCTTCGTGAAGGTAGGGTGATTCGGCGTCAGATGGAATTCACTACCTTTCCACTGGCCATGTTATGCACAAGTCCAGAGGTCCGGCGTGAGTCAAGATGAGAGAGAACTTCTAAAGCCATTTGGATCATATCGATCCTTAAAGGGTGTTATGGGTGTTAGGGTACAACCAGCTCGGTCTCCATGAGGGAATCCACAGAGTACGAAGTCTTACGGAGGTCTTAACAAAAGGTCCCTTGTCTACTAGAACGGAATGTCTGATAGAGAGGTTCCAACTTGTCAAGAGAGTAGTGTGTACAGGAAACAAGTTGCTCGACGTTCCAAAGGAACTCCAGAACAGTGGAGCGGCGATATCGGTGTTCAACCCACGAAATAAACGAAGACAATGTTATTATTATAATGGGAGATTAATGCGTAATTATTTAAGTAAATTACCAGATAAATTATTACATGTATTTTCCGTATCATTTTATGGCAAGGATGAATATTAGTGTGTGCATGTGCATGAAATCATGAACATTGAATGATCGTGCATATTATAGTTTAAATTAAAGAATTATGGGACATAAATCAAGTTTTAATAACATGTTGGTTTACTGTTCATTACACCACTTTACAGGGTATAAACATGCTCAAATAGTCCAACTCATCATTTAAAAAGGGCTAATTTCGGTGCTAGAATAACACAGCTAAATCGCGTCGGGGGTAATGGCCGCAATTATAAGGCGGGCATAAATGCGTCGGCAGAAGCCGCCGCGTTCTTGAAACCCTAAACAATCAAATGGTGTGCTTTCCCAGAGAAGGGAAAACACAGAGAAACGTGTCGACCTGATCGGTCGTGTTTCAGCGGTCGTCTGACAGGTCAGATAGCGCACAATTTGAGGCGCTAGACGCGTCAAAATGCGTCGGCCTCGACAGACGCGTTTCGGGTAATCACGGCAGCAGAAGCCGACGCGATACCAGTGCCATGAATCGCGTCGTCTGGGCTGGACGCGATTCAAGCATCAACCCGGAAACGGCAAAAAACGCAGGAATCATGTAACGACAATCATGCAACGCTTATAACTCTTAAACTAGGGCACATGGGACAAAGTGATGAACATGAAACTTGTAGATCAAGATGAAGAGATCTATGCCTTTGGACCAAATCGATTTGGTCTCATAAGGTGTGTAGATATGCATGAACAAGAAACAACACAGATATGCGCAACGATGGGAAAACGCTTATAACTCAACGATTTCATGATGGAATTTGGGCATATCACTTGCAAATGAACGTAGACACGATGCTCTACAAGATAGGATGATTTAGAATCTTCTTTGGCCCGAGATTGCCTACCTTTGTGAAGATCAAAGTCTGGGCTGTGCACAGGTCAAAGCAGAACGCGGTTGGGGAAGAAGCTCCCCTTCTCGAGCCGTTCTCCTCCCTTCCTGAAGCCCTAGCTCTACCTCCCACGACCCCAGCAAGTGTATGAACCTTCCCCAATAGTTTTAGGATGAGTTCTTATATGATTAGGGTTTTTCCATGTCCTATTGTAACTAGGAAAGGGGGATGCGATTTCCAACTCTTCCCTTCCATATTTTGGTGATCTCCTCTCCCAATTGGAGTGGAAAACCCTCTAGAAGGTTGCTGCAATGGTGGGTGACGATTTGGCTTGCCATTCATGGCTAATTGCCGATTTAAATCCCTCATTTACCCTTTTCTATTTTCCCCATAATTATGGTTACGAATTTTGGAGTATTTGTTCTTGGTTCATAACCCATTCTCTTAATTTGGCCCTGGCCCAATAGCCTTTGTGTGAGCTAATTCCCTTCTAGCCCATTACTTTTTATTGTTTATTGAGTTTTATTAATTCATTTCTTTCATTATTTTTGTTTATTTAAATATTTAAAATATCGGGTTGCTACACCCTTGGTCCTCACCGACCTCGAGTCCCACCTTGTAGCAAGTCGCGTCGTACTGTTCCAAGTCTGCTTGGAACTCTGGCCCGGCCTTGTACTCATCGACTCCCCGACCTTCGCGAGTGCGGCCTTCTCCACCTGAACAACTGCAAGATCCAACTCGGAAGCTCGGAGCGCGACTCGGAGGTTCTTCGCCTCCTTCTGTAGCTCGGCTTCCCGGCGCCAGTGTTGCTCTTCGCGCTCCTCACAGAACGCGAACTCGGCATCCCACATCTGCTGGTGGTACTGAGCCCGAGATACAAGCCTCTTCATCACCTCTAGGGATTACGTGATGCCGTCCACCAGTGCCTCAACGTCAATCTCGCCATCCTCGTCCGAGCGGCGCTCCTCCTGGCGGACTTCGGCGACCGGTTAGGGGTTACCTCCAGGCCTACCCCCTGGCACCACACCAGCACTTCAAGTTGGGAAGCGGTGGGGCAGGTCCCTCGATGAGCTCCCGTGGAGACACTCCAAGGTAGCCTCCAGGACTATCACCGAAGGCCTTGCAGGGGACTTCATCCTCAGCACCTGCAACAGCGGTGCTTGGTCCTCCTCGGACCCGGCCTAGTCCTCGGAGGCAGTAACAGTCTGCCCGGTGGGGAGCCTCTCTCCAACGTCCACGCGGTCGATGACCCCATCGGCCGCCACCTCTTGGCTTTCATCGTTGGCAGGCGCCCTGTGAGAAGGTTCGGCCTCCTCGACCCTGGCCGCCTGCTTGGCTGAAGGTATGGTCGGGGGCGCCCCCAGCGGCTGGTCCTCCACGACGACCTTTGGCGGTGGGATGGGGTCCGCTGCTCCCTCCGACGCTCCCACCGCGGTCGTCGTCTCCGCGGTGCCTTCATGGGCGGCCCTCTACTCGGTAGCGCCCTCGCCCTCTGCCATGGCGCTCATCACTTCCGCCGCATCCGTCTCCTCTACCCGGTCTACAGCCGAGCCCTAGGGCATTCGCACCCCCACCTGCTCCCCAGCAGAGCCTCCGTCCGAGTGGTCGCTGACAACAACCAACTCCTTGCCTCCAAGGCCTAGCTCCGAGATCACCCCCTCAACAGTCAGGGGCCTTGTCTCGGTTACAGTTCGCGACCTCATCTGCTCGGTCGTCTTCATTAGCTTCTTTTTCTTCCTGACTTGGAGCTGGGGGACCTCCTCCTCATCCTCCTCGGCCTCTTCCTCGACCTCTCTCTGCACGGCCCTCGTTGTCGTCTTGGGTCTGGACTCCCTCCAAAGACTTAACTTCAGGGGTCTCTTCTCGGCAGCTCGTCCACCAGAAGGACGGCTCACCTCAGGCACAGTCGTGGGAGGACCCTCACCCAGAAACGTCAGGTATAACGTGACGGGTATCTGCTCGGCATAGAGGGCCATATCCTCCTTATCACGGCTAGCAGCCAGCTCTTCAGCGTCTGCACGAAAAGGAAGAGTTAAGGGAATGGCTCCCCAGCGAATCAGAAGGGCAGAGAAGGAGTTCCACTTACTCCATGCTCGGCTGAGTTCGTGCTTGACGAGCTGGGCCTCCGTCAGATACTCCTCAGCTTTCTCCGCCATCACGTTGCTGAGGCGGTCAGAGATCTTCGCTGCCTCCCAAACCAGGAGCATGTCCTTGCAGTGCGGGTCCTTAACCCGAGTAGGGAACCCCCACTCTTCCGCTCCATATCCTCGACGATGGCCGACGAAGAGCACCCTATGCGTCATCCCCTTATTGTTGGAGTATTTCGGCGAGAACTGGATCCGTATCTTGTTTGCATGGTGCTTGGTGTAATAGACCATGACATCGGTTTGCGGCGACGCCGCAAGGCTAAAATGCCCGCGAAAGAGGTCCGCCGTCGGCTGAATGTCGCGCACTTTGCACGAAATGCAAAACACGCAGATCGTTCGCCACGAATTCGATGTCAGCTGGATTGGGGTGATCCCCCACACGTTGAGGATGTCCTTCGCCACCTCCGACAGCTGTAGCCGGAACCCTGCCTCCAAGAGGTCCAGGGAGAGGGTGATGCATCCCGGCTTCTAGATGAGATACGACTCCTCCTCGTTGGCGAGGATGATGTCGTACTCATCGCCGATGCAGAAGCGCTCCCGAAGTCCCTCGAAGAACCAGTACCTTGGTCCTCTCTTCATTCCCATCGCCGCTCCACTCGCCTCGACAGTGGCGGCTTCTTTCCCTTCTCTCTGCGACATGGCTCACTTGCGGAAGAAGGAAGAGGATGACGAAGAGCCGCAAGGAAGAAGACGATGGAGAAATGCGAAGGAAAGCTTTCATAGGAAGAAGGCGTGAGCCCCGTCTTCTCCCCTCCTCTTCCTTATAAGGAAGAGGGGTGCGGAATTCGAAATACAGAAACGACGGTTCTCCCGCTCCAACGGCCCGTTCGAACATGTCGCGCAGCATTCGCCGCACAACACGTCACCCCTGCTATCATGAGATTTCCATCCCCGAGGAGGGTTTCAAATGGCGTCATTCTGAAGCCATTCACACCGTCGAGTTCAATATCGCATTTAATGCGAGTTGACGTTCGAGCAGACCTCCGCTCTCAAGTGTTGCGGTACCCAAGCCAACTTGAGAGCGTGGGGGGTAAGTGTGAAGGCTATTTCTAGCCTCCTAGTCCTGCGAGCCCATCATGGCCCATCATGACCCAATAAGGTGTTTGGCCTTCAGTCGTTGAGCCATGTGTCCTCAGGTTCAGCTCAAGACTTCCGAGCACGCTCCGGCCACCAAGGCGTCCAAGGGTCCCCAAGGGCAATCCCCGAAAGCCCTACAGCCTGTTCGACCAGGGTATGGTCTACCGAACAGATCATGCTCGAACCGTTGCAGCCCCTCATCGAGTACCATTGTGCTTCCGAGCACCGGGCACCGAGCAGCCCGGCCAGTCACCGAGTAGAACTCTGCCTGGTACTCCTTAGCCAAAGGCCTATTGCGAGGCCGTTCGCCTCCCAAGGACAGTAAATCCAACGGCGCGACACGCGTCCCATGGCCAAAGATATTAACTGAAGGATCCCAACAGGCGTCTCAACAGACAACTCCTCGCCTAGGGACTTGAACCAGCACGCCCCTTCGGTCATCGTTGGGGGAGATCATGTCCAGACCCTTCATCTCTCTTACCTATAAAAGGTACAGATAATTCCCATGCACAGGTACGGAACCTTCGACACATACACTCGCCCACGTGCGAAGCACACACCAGTGAACCATCCTTTCCAACCTTCCTCTACAGTCTGATCTGACTTAGGCATCGGAAGGTTCCCCCCGGTTCTTCAACCGACCCCCCCCCCTGATCTGTTCTGAGTTTTACAGGCCATCGTCCGCACCGGCGATCGTCTTCCCTCTTCTCTTAGTGGAGGCCCGTTCGGCCCAAGTCCGAACAGGGAATCACGTCCACAAACTGCATAGGCTCTTAGGCATTACACTTATATGTACTGTTAACCACTGAGGAAGGCCATCGTGGAGGACTTCGACGTGTCTTTCACATCATCTGGCCTTTTATCCTCGCACCTGTTACGAAGAAGATGATGGAATGCCTATGAGCCTACGCAGCTCAATCAATGACACAAGCATCTCTTTCTTTTGATGTCTTTTACCCGGCTCCAGTAGACTCGTGATGGGGTCTGTAGACCAGAAGGGCTCATAAGAAAAATGTTGATCCCTATTTAAGATGTTCAGATTTTCTTTTTTTTAATTAATATTTTATTCTCGTGAAAATTCTTGTCTTGCTATAATAGTAAGTTGGGCTCTGATCGGTTGTTTTTTAATGTTACACAAGTTCCATCAAAAATAACATTAAATAAATTAAATATTTATAAGTGGAATAAATAGATAACAAATAGAACAAATAGATGTTAAGTGGAACAAATAATTAGCATCTATTTGTTCCATTTGTCTACTTATTTTTTTCTACTTTTAAGTATGTATAAGTGGAACAAACATGTGGAATAAATAGTTAGATAAATTTACTCCACTAAACTATTTATTTGTTCTATTTATATATTTATTTATTCTATTTATATTTTATGAGAGACTGAGAATATATTTAATGTTATTTTTAGTAAGATTTGTGCAGCCCTTAAAAATAACCAATCAGAGTATTCTAACAAAATATTCTAACAAGACAAAAACTCCCTCACGCATAAGAATAAAATATTACTATACGTATAATGGGACAACAATCAAGTGGACAACCCACTATGTAGAGTTAGGTATGCTCCATTGCCCGCATGTTTGGGAGCATATGTAGATGCAAAGACAAGTAGTTCAAAAAAACAGGAAAGAGAACCCGAGACTTAACAGAGTTTGTCCCCCACGGAAAAGTCTTTCTCGCCAAGGAAGAGTGCAACCGGCACCTTTGTTTGTGTCTTTGCGAATTAGTAGAATTTGTCAGGGTAGTAAAAGAGACAAAATTACACCCTATTTTGAAAAAGGGTGGAGTTTTAAAACAATCCTCTTTTGTACCTCGAACACCCTCTCTGTGTGTGGCCCTCTAAATCTTCCACAGGGCAGAGTGCCTGCCGTCTACACACTCGCCGATGGAGTGTGATGCAGGGACGGCCGCCGGTCTTCATGGCGAAGGGGGGGTGGAAACTTAGTCTAGCCCCGCCTCATTAACACCACCTCATGTGTAGTGAAAAGTAAAAGGTCTTTCTTCAGTTAAATTTGACCAATAATTCTTTTTTTTTTGGTGAATAATAATGATATATGCTTGTAATGGGAAACTAAGGCACTGTTGAGCGAGGTTGTACTGGTGCCTTTGTCCTATATTACTAGGCTATATAGCTCGCCGTCTTCGCAGCGAAGGAAAGCAACAATCTCAAACGTAGGTAGCCCCAGCAATCCAGGATGGCGACGCCCATGGGTGAGCGGAGCCACGTGAAGGACAGACCAACACTCTCTAATGGATGCCTGATCATCTTGTAATAATTAATTTAACATACAACGACAAAAGACACCCTTAATTAAATGGCATAGACCCCCCCCCCCCAAAAAAAAAAAAAATCAGATTTTTTGTTCGTAATTTCTTACCTTCGGACAATGTCAAGCAGATTACATAGAATTCACAAGCTAACTAAATACCCATCGGTGCAGAGTTCTCAAATATTTCTGGAGGTTTCACACGCAAACTGCTGCTGCTTGTGCGCTTGCAGCCCCGGATTGGCCTGTGTGCCAGCAGAGAGGGCTTTTCTTCCGACCTGATATATCAACACCTCCACCCTGCACAAGGCGAGGATAATTTATAAGCTACTATGTTATTAATTATTGACAGACATTCAGTCCGAACATTGACGTGTTCAAAATTCAGATTCTTCGTTAAAATTGAACACCCTCCAACCAATTGATAGAAGCTTCTGGATATGCCATGACATCCGTTGCAGATCCAACACGCCTTTAAGTGTCTCGACTGCCAATTTAGACTTAATCTTACAATTAGTAGTTCTCATTGCAAGATGGATATTGCTATAAACATTTCTCATTCTCAAGAATTAGGGAATAGAAAAACCCTCATTCTCAGGAACTAGGGAACAGAAAAGGCTACAGTTGGCGGGAATCACCTGAAATGACTACCCACCGAGAGAGAGAGAGAGAGAGAGAGAGAGAGAGTTGAGGAAAACCTTTCCTGGACTGAATTCACATTTTCTAATGCTTAAAGATTTCTACATATGTTCTTAAACACTAGGTTGCAGCCCCCCATGCTAGGGTGTTTTTTTTTCTAAAACCTTAAGCTAATTTCCCACTTACTATCTAAATCTTTTTTAAAAATTACTGTACTTAAACAAAATAAGACATCATAAAGAAGATAATTGATGATTAGTAAGTAAATGTTCATCTTAAAATCTAAAAAAAAACAAATCTTTGGGAAATTTTAATTTCCATCACTGCAAAGCCACATTCCGAAATTTCAACCCCAAACTCTCTTAAGACGTCCATCAAATCCAACAACAAATTGCAAGTTAATTCAGGAACGACTTAGACAGGACTGCAAACATTGAAATTAATTAAAAAGAATGGAGCAGAGTATGCACAGGATTGTAAACAAAATTACTTTCTTAATTGAAACATAATCAAAATTTGTGACCTTTCATCAAAATTTCAAGCAGATTAATAAAATTTGTTACAGCCTCTCTGTATATATAGCCTGAATCAAAGTAATAACCAGCTTCTACTTTCTTCGCTTATACCTGCAAATTAAGTCAAAAAGTTAGGATCTATTGCACTCAGAAATATGTATAAATAGCAAGAAATAGGAAGCCTATGCAGAGACCACAGAAAGTATGATATATTCACCCCTAATTATACAAGAAAAATAAGGCCAATAATGGCAATCAACGTTTACAGAAAAGGTATCCCGACTGCAAAATTAGGAGAAGCGACCCAACCCACACGCACAGTTCACTATCGTAATACTATGGCACAGAACAAGGTTCCCCAGCTATTCATTTACGGGAACGACTTTATACTCATAAAGGAGGGCACCCGGCCGCCCTTACATGCAGGTGGGTCCCCATCACCACATGGGCAGGTGGACCCCATCCGCATGCTACCAGCAGACATTAATCGTTTATCTTCATTTATTGATCCACACATTGAGAATCAATCAAGAATACCCACCAAAATATGGACAGGATAAGCCAATCAATGAATGCATTAAGTCATTATGTACGTTTTTATTCCACATACTATAGTTAATTAAAAATCATGTAAGAAGCTACCCATCCCACACACAGGTTAAGCCAATCAATGAATATCCATCAGGCAAGAGCATTTATAAAGAATGAAAGCTGTACCTTGATTTGCTTTTGAAAGAGCTAGACTTTTTCTTTCCTGATACTTGTCTACTTTTAGTTGCAATGCGCTGTTGTTTGCTTTCACTCATATCATTCTCGAATAATTCAAGCATCTCCTCTTTTCTCGTTTGCTTTCTCTTGGAAGTATGTCTATGCATGTCACCAAACTTCCTCGTAATTTTACCAGCATCACGTGCCTTCTTTATGGCCTTTATTGACTTTGCTCTGCCATAAGCCACATCGACCAATGATTTCCCTTTCTTGTCATGTTCTGAAACCTGAAACGTAAACATAATCTGTTCTCTGAGAACAATATTATTATTCACAGTGCAGAATTCTGAAGCCAACCTACTGTCTGCTATATTTCTTCATTTCATTTGTCTACCTTATTCTCAGTTATTATTTACACACCTCAATAATTGCCTCAGATCTCCACAGGTCAACTGACATCCAGCCAGACCTTTAGCTTCCTATATGCCACCCTCCCTACCTCAACTGCGCTGTCGTAAAATCTGTTCAAACCTTGCGATTTATTCCTATGAAATAATAATCCTACCTCAGATTAGTGGTATAAGGCTTTATGATGGATGTGATGCTTGTGATGACGACAGACATGATATCTCTACAGACAATGATAAAGCGCAAAACCCATGCTGTAAGAACTATGTGAAAGCAATACTCCTCCGTACACCCTAGATCCAATTAACATGTGCATCAGTGGTATTCTAAATCCTTCACAACCTTGGTAAAATACTGTGGTCGGTTATCAGCTTGATATTCTCAAGTAGCATCTGAAACACATTAAACCTTTATATACAAATTAGTTGGCAAAGCAAGGACGACACTTCATTGCCAGTACTGGTCTACCTGCGGACGTTGCTACTTCTCAAATGCAATCTTTAGAGGGAGGAAAGGTTTTAGACATGGAATTTTATTCCTCCAACCCATTGACTAATGCACAAACCTGTTTTAAGTCATCTGTTTCATTGTCATCATCTGCCATCTCCCTAGCAGCCTCCAATCTTCGACGCTTTTTGCGTGGCAAGTTTTTCTAGAGAACGGAAAAACATTTATGAGAATGTCACTATTTTCAGATACAATTACCAAAGTTAGGTTTTCTGAAAACAAGGTGACACTTACAACCTTTCACTCCAAACCAAAAAAATTACAAGAGAATAATAGGAATACCTCACGCTCCCTCTGCCTCTTTTCCTTCTTTTTTATTTCTTCTGCTTGCTCTGCACTGATCAACTGCTCCATGCCACTCTGGTTTTTCTCAATTGAGGCCTGACAGAAGGAGATCAAATAAACAAAACAAAACAGTAGAGTTTTCTAAACCTTCTTGTGGAGAAGAAGACATAAATTGCAAGGAAAATAGATAGATGCAATTCATTATTTTGAACCACCAAATTGACAACCTCCTGCATGGAGATATTTCAGGCAACTGGCAATGCCAGGCATGTAACAAAAGTTACTATCAAAGGCTAGTTGCCCAATAGCCACCTACTCTACTTGAATTTGCAATAGTAGGCTAACTAAAACCTATAGACGTTTTCTTCTTTTCTTATCATCACTCAACAGTGGAAGAGTTGGATAAATGCATCATGGAAAACTGTGAGGTTAAGGTATCGACTCTCACTATGGATCTAAAGGCAAGGTGGTTGGTAGGTTCATCATTCATGTGGGGTGGTTCCCACTGCCCAAGAGAGCTTGGTCAGGGGAGTGGTTCCCACTTCCTAGACTTCGCTTGGTGGAGTGGTTCCCACTGCCCAAGAGAGCTAGGTCTGTTCATGGCAACTGGTGGATTTGGGCATGATCCTGGGGAGGCACTCTGATTTTGGTATTCCTAAAAAACCTAGACCTAGACATTTTCTTATGGCAGAAAGAAGGATGTAGAGGGAAGATATTTACATGGTACAGGGAAAGGTGATTCGTACTTATGGATTGAAATATCCAAAACATACAAAAAGCATGGCTGCTTGTCAAACTATTCAAAACATATACCATTTCTATCTAATACTTTCCCATCGATGGTGCAAAATGAAGCACCACTACTGATCTAAATAACTTCAATGTATCACCATCTTGTAAGGGTCCACACTGCATTGCATACATTAACAACTAAATCACAATCAAGATTACCAACGCCCTTATAGATAAAAGATTCCTCAAGTGAAAGTGTGCTTGGAGACTCAAGGGTGAAGAAAAGTCTGGTGGCTGATTCTCCATGGTACCCTTTAGACCAAAACTGCAGAGTGCAGAAACAGTTGTTTCTTTTACTTGTCTTACACTGTGAGAATGGGCAAAATATGTATATAATGTGGATCCCACCTCTTCTGTTGGTTCTGGAGTTGTGTGCAACATCAGTGTTCTCATAATCTCATGTGCAGAGGGACTTTTGGATCTGTCCCTCTTATATTCATACATTCTCCTTTTCACTTGAATACAGTCCCCAGTAGTACAACACACTCCCCAAAAACATGATGGAAATTTCCTTTCTATTACGACAATAGAGAGATTGGTAGGGACCCTCATGCCATAATCCTTTCAATCACAGCATAAGTTTCATGGCATGCAGAATTGGTCAATCCAGATCGGGATTGGATGATTCAACTCAGAATTGGCAGTGGCTGGTCAGTTTTGAGCGCTGACGACCGATACAATTCATAAGATTAAAAAATAAAACAAAAAACAAAATTGGCCTAAATCGGTCAAGTTGGTTGTGAACTGGCCGATTCTTTTATGAATTAACCAACCTTAGCTCATTAGGGCATATGAAAACTTACCTTTGCAGCTTTTGCTATGAGTTTCTTCTCCCTCTCCGTTACAAACCAGGTTCTTTTAGGACGTGAGAAAATTTCATCCTTGTGGGTGATCATATTTTCTGCCTGTGGATCCACAAAACAGGAAAAGATAGGCAACTTAAGACTGCTCAAGCCTTCTTCATGTTAAGGAATTTATTACTCATTAGGAACAAAAAGAAAATTCTGAGGAGATTCTCAGTGCAAGTAACCTTTGTTGCTTCCATTTCGGCTTTTCTTAATGCCCTCTCCTCCCTGCACCAAATGTGTGGCCATACTAAGATGTACAAAAATAAATAAGGGAAATAATATAATAGTGAGATGAACCTTTCTTCTTGGAGGATATCTGACACTTGGTCCTCCATATTTTCAATTGTACGAGACCATTCAGCAATTGATTTCTCTGCTACAATTCGATTTTTCAGCTGGGAACCAGCTCTTTTTGCCTGTTAGAAATAGAATTCAGGTTGACAAATCAATGCGCTATATGCACCAGAAGATCTTTTCATTTTTTTCCATTTGCATGGAATCATCAATGACTATTTAAAGAAAGAGATAAGGCCCAGACATTCCTATGTTCTAAATCAACATAAGATTCATCCTCATCATCAACCAAAGCAGATGGTAGGAATAGTTCCTTATTAGAAAGGGATAAAATATCAAATGTGCTTATAATAGTGGAGCCCTCTCCATTCATTAACTTAAGATTTTGAGTTGGAAGCCCAATTGAATAAACTCTAGCATGGCATCACAGCCCACAACATCATACATGCCATCTATCCCACATTTATCATGGTCCATTTGACAGCCTGAATCAGCCTGCAATGAGGGGCATGTAAAAATAGTCCCAATATTGGAAAGGGATAACATAAAATGTGCTTATGATAGTAGAGCCATCTTCATTCATTGCCTAAAAGGTTATGAGTTGGATTGCCAATCAAATAATAAGCCTTTTACACCAACAAAATGAGCAAGGGAATAGCTCCAATGCTCCAAACCCCAAGGTTGGCTGTGTTTCTTGGTTTTCCATGTTTAATTATTCTGCAGGTCACTTTACTTGTCTGTGACAGCAAAACATTAGCTAAAGAAGCTAGTAGTTCTTCATGGTCAGCTTCAAACCTAATGTCTTCTCCATCAATAAATCCTATGCTTGTAGAAGAAAACTCTGGGTAAACACAGTGTCAGAGTTAGAGTAGTGGCTTGTAAAGGTGCAAGAACCATAGACGAGAGTTTCGGTCAAAACCAAAACGTTTATATGTGTAGTTTCATTTACTTAAGACATTACATGTAAATAAGAAAATACCCCCCATTTGAATGAAGTCAACTCTCATATCTAAGAAGAAAATTGTGATTTTGGTGATCTCATCAAAATGTCGACTTTCTAATCCCTCATAATTTGACCTAACTAAAAACTTCATAATTCAAATAAATCACATGAAATACTAAAAACTTTAAGTCTGGTGAAATACGTCAAACATATATATGACTTCTCCAAGGGACTCACTCTTCTAGTGACTGTATTTAACCCACTGTCAGTAGCAGAGTGAGTCCCTTGGAACAGTCGTGTACATTTGACTTATCTCCCCATGTAATATCCTAAGTTTAACCATAGGTAATTATGTACTTTATCCTTAGAATAAGTTTCCGTAGCCTAAGCCTTGTGTTTCAGTCGAAGCGGGCTCTTGTGAGGGTAAAGACAATAATTATAACTTGAACCCAGAATCTCTTCACTAATCAAAACATTCCTTCACCAATCGATGCCTTTAGTCATTAATCAATGTCTTTTGTTCACCAATCAGTAGATCACTTAAGTTCCTTTACCATTCGATGCCTTTAGTTACCAATCAATGTCTTCTGTTCACCAATCAGTAGATCACTTAAGTTCCTTCACCAATCGATGCCTTTAGTCGCCAATCGATGTCTTTTGTTCACCAATCGGTATATCAATTAAGCTCCTTCAGCAATCGATTGGCCTCCAGTCAAAGTTTTCTTTGTTCTCCAGCCGAAGTTTCCGTTGTTCTCTAGTCAAAGTTTCCTTTGTCCTCTAATCGAATTGGGGTTGAGTGCGATCTCTTAAGCACTTGTATTTTTGTTAGGTTATTATCAGAAGTCGTCATCATCTGACCTTTTTTTGGTTTGTCAACCTTTTGGCTTAGACCTCTGTGCTTGTCAAAATAAATCATGTTTATCCATAGATTGTGTTGTTTGCCTTTTTAAACCTTCCACTCAGTGTCCCATCGGTCATCTCTGTTGGATTAAAATCTCCATCTTAGACCTGCATGTTGGTCAAATGTCTAACTCCTCTTGTTTGCATCGCCTAACTCCACCAAGAACCCTCTTTTAAACCTTTGCCACCACCCTTCGGCTACCCATTTCCTCTGGCTGCCCAGGAAACTGAAGACCTAGAGTTTGGAGTTGTTGAAGTTGTCTGGTGGAGGCCTCCCAGTAATCCTGTAGGAGCTCAAGTTTGATTCTCCAGCTCCAAAAGGTAGGCAACCAATACATTTCTTGTGTTTCTGAAACCTCTTAGGCCCCCTTGAACTTTGCTACTTGAAAGTTTCCCTTGTACATTATGTTTGAAATCCTTACAGGTAAGATGAATATGCTCCCTCTCTGGGGTGGTTAGGACAATCTCATGGTTGGCTCATACATGAGTTGTCAGCCGTGACGACGATTTCATCCCACAAATTAATCATGGGTGATTAGGCTCAGTTCGCTGAGCAATCTTAGTTATGTATATGTATACTTTTACATCCTGCTCCGGCAAGTGGTTAACTATATGTATTTCATCCCTATGAGAGGTTTGATGATGTGATTTGTTATGATGAATTCAGATACTTGCCATCCTAATATGTTTGGAATCTGATGTATGATGTATCCCCCTTTGTTTATTTGAAATCCATCAAGCCAGCAAGCTGTGTGTTCTTTTGCTCAAATTTCTACGTCACTAATTCTTCATAAGTTGATTTATGCCTTTACCCATTTGTACAGTTGGCATGTCTGGTTTGTCTACTGGGTTCCTTCGAACGCATGCCTTTCTCTTGATTACGTCTCCAGATTAGCATCCTTAGGTGATTCCTCTCGTCAAGAACAACCCCCCTTCTGCTGCTGTAGATCCTCCTAGCTAGCAATGATTGAGGGTCCGGTTTGAGGTGTGATGGCGTTGCCCTTCTGTGTAGCAATTTTGGGACTTGTAATTAAAGAGCAGAATATGTATTCATACTATTATGTACTTTTGTAATGGGAATCCTCTTAGCAAAGTTGTATATGATTCGTACCACGCTTCAATTGCGTAATTGGACTACTATATATATATTGCATGCAGCACAGGGATCCATCCCATAACAGAAATGTGCAAGATATTACGTTTGTGTATGCGTGGCACCTTTTAACAAACCGAGAGCATTCTACACTACAAAAGGTGGTATCAGAGCAAGGGTTATGAGATTGGATTTATCTATAACCAATCACTTGATAAAAGGGTAATAAGAGTAAATGCATGGCTGTCCTAGGTAGTTGTAGATTGCCCTTTGTAGAAATTAGGGGATCAGTCCCTGTTTGGAAGGGGTGTTAGTCACTAACGAGGTGGCTTTAACTCAGGAGAATGGAAGCAAGAGGAAAGGGGTTGGATGCCTCCGAGCATGAAGAGTCAATTGATGTGGGAGGACCATCTAGGGGAAACCATGGCGCCCCAGCTGGTGGATCTCAAGGAGCACCTGCCGCCTTGGACTTCGTTGCATTCATGCAGAAGTTTCAGGGGTTCGTGCAGACAATGATGCAGAACCCTGGAGCCAAGGTTTGGCGCATCGGATCGAGTCGGCCCGATTCGGGCGGATCGCATCGGATCACAGGGGATCCGATGCGCGATTCGGGGCGATGCGGGCGGACCTGGTTTAACTAGGCGGATCGAACCCGATGCGCCTCGATCCGGCCCGATACTGGCGCATCAGGTTCGATTCGCCTGACACCCTTAAGGGTGTCGGGCGATGCACTGCGAATGGGACTGTACAGTCCCGATTCGCAGCGCAGCAGGCCGGGAGCCTCTCCCCCCCCCCCTATTTTCAGGTTTTTTCAAGAAAAAACCCTAGATTTGCATGCCAATCCACAAGTGGAGGCTTCCTACGTGAGTTTGCATCTATTTGGAGGTGGATTTGGAGGCATTCAAGCCTTGTTCTTCAAGTTTTTGGAGGTTCTACAGGGCTTTGAAAGTAAGCCACCATATTTCTTCACTTTTCTATTTTTTTCTTGGTGTATGGGTTAGATCTTGTTAGGAAATGATGTAGCAAGTGATTGGTGTACACTTGCAACCATTTCTCATCAAGATCTACAAGCTTTTCATGTAGATTTGAAGATTTTCCCTAAAATATGATTTTTTGATAAATAATTTTAAAAATCTTAAAAAATTGTAAACAACCAAAAATTGATAGGAATGTGTTGTATAACTTCTATATCATGGTTAGAAGTTGATTCCATAAGAAGTTGAGCTACAATTAATTTATGTTCTCGCATTATTAATAATTTTTTAAAAATTAAAAAAATTAATAAAGCTTGAAATTACAGAAAATGTATATGGAGGTGAATGGATTTCTGTGATCATGTGATTCATGTATATAAAAAAAATATCATATAAGAAGTAAGAACACTTTCTTTTAGTGTTCAAATTCTGAGATTTAAATGAATTCACTGTAAATTTATTAAATTATTTATTTTGTCCTTGTAGATGGCACCGAAAAGGGGCTCTGATGATATTGGGTGGCAGCATGGCATCATGTTGGAACATAGGCACAACTTCAAGTGCAATTATTGTGGTTTTACGGGACAAGGAGGTGGGGTCTCCCGTTTGAAGAAGCACCTTGCTGGTGGTCGACTAGGCGCCGCCTAGGCGTCCGCCTTGACAACTATGCCCCCGCCCCAGCGGCTCCCCCCCCCCCTCACTCGCCCCCAGCCCCACCCGCCCCCGCCCCAGTGGCTCCCCCTTCCCCCGCCGGAATCCCCCGCCGGAACCCCCGCCCGCCCTGCACCCTCCCCCCACCCCCGCCCGCCCTGGCTGCACCCCCCCTGCGCCGGCGGCTCCCCCTCCCCCAAGCCCCACCCGCCCCCACCCTGGAACCCCCACCCGCCCCCGCCCCGGCTGCTCACCCTCCCCCCTGCCCCCCCCCCCCCCACCGGCCTTGGCTGCACCCCCCCTGCGTCGGCGGCTCCCCCTCCCCCGCCCCCAGCCCCATCCGCCCCCGTCCCGACTGCACCCCCCCTGCACCGGCGACTCCCCCTCCCCCGCCCCCAGCCCCACCCGCCCCTGCCCCGGAACCCCTGTGGAGAGATTTGATTAAAGACATCAAACGGTAGGGCAATGGATAAAACAGTCAACAATCGATGCTGGTCAGCAATCGATATTTAAGGACAATCGATGTTGGTCCGCAATCGATGTTTAAGGACAATAGATGTTGGTCCGCAATCGATGAATCATGTATCAAATCGATTGACCAAGATATAACGTTGTCACTCGAAGTGGGACTTCGTATATGACGAATTTAGCTTCAACTGATCACGACCAAATCGTACATGACAGAGTGAAACTTCATATTTGACGAAGTGGGACTTCTTATATGACGAAATGGACTTCGTATATGACGAAGTTAGACTTCGGATATGATGAAGTTAGCTTCGACCGATTAAAACCAAATCGTGCATGACGAAATGGGACTTCGTATATGATGAAGTTAGACTTCGGATATGACGAAGTTAGCTTCGACTGACCATGATTAAATCATGCATAACAAAGTGGAACTTTGTATATGACGAAGTGGACTTCGTATATGACAAAGTTAAACTTCGGATATGACGAAGTTAGCTTCAACTGACCACGATCAAATCGTGCATGACGAAGTGGGACTTTGTATATGACGAAGTTGGGCTTCAGATATGACGAAATTAGCTTCGACCAATTACGACCAAATCATATATGACGAAGTAGAACTTCGTATATGATGAAGTTGGACTTCAGATATGAGGAAGTTGGACTTCGACCAAATGGTGCCAAGAGAAGTTAAGAAGCTTATGATTGAACACCTTAAACAGGTTCGAGCAGAGACAGCAAGAAAGAAGGCAGATAAGGAGATCCAAGAGAGGATTATATCAGGAAGGGAACGAGATGAAGACGTTGATGATGAAGTTGAAATGTTTGCAGAATATGTGCCTGATCCTGATGTGCAGGAAAGGCGAGCCAGAGCACAAAGCAGGGCTGAGGCATGGGAAGGTGATCAAAGGGCAGTGCACAGAGTGAGTTTTCATGGAACTCAGCATGAGGTTGGCAGTGGCAGTGGAAGTGGCTCAGCGGTAGGGGGCGCAGGCGGAACTCAGTCCCGTCGATTTTCAAATGTGGGGGATTATTTCACTCGGCCCCCTCCCACACAAACACAACTACCAGAACAAGGAAGGCATAGTAAGAGACCCACAGGTGTGCAAATTGAGGACGTGGACCCTTATGTGTATCCTAGGGAGCATGACAAGTAGACTAGGATTGAGGATGCATACAACCAGCAAGGGCCGAAATACAAGATTGGTCGAGCAATTGCAAAGTGGTGGCACCATACAGGGTTACCATTCAATGCAGAAAACAGTCCTTACTACAAAACTGCTATACAGGAGGTTCAACGTGGAGGGCTATATGTGCAGCCTCCTACAGCTAGGGACTTGTCTGGGAAATATCTTCAAGATGAAGTTAATGAGATCAAGTCTTACATTGACAGTTTTAAGAAGAAATGGGAGAAGTATGGTGTCACATTGATGTGTGATGGTTGGTCAGGCATCACCAGGAGCAGCCACGTTAACTTCCTCGTGTATTGTGATAGACAAGTCTTCTATCACAAATCTATTGACGCATCCGATAGAATACAGAATTCTGAATATATTTTGAGTTTGATGCGGGAGGTTGTTGAGGAGATAGGTGAGCAATACATTGTGCAGGTGGTGACAGATAATGGATCTGCGTACAAAAAAGCAGGGGAGGAGTTGATGAAGATTTACCCTCATCTTTACTGGACCCCATGTGCTGCCCACTGTGTTGATTTAATGCTTAAAGACATCGGGACACTACAACCCGTGAAAATAGTCGTGGATGCAGGGCAGAAGATAACATGTTTCATCTACAATCATCATGTTGTGTTGGCGTGGATGAGAGAGTCCACTGGTGGAGAGTTGTTGAGGCCGGCTGTCACGCGCTTTGCAATAAATTTTGTGGCATTACAAAGCCTATTGAAGCACAAGGATGGATTGAAACGTATGTTCAGGGGTGATAAATGGTTGCAAAGCAATTTTGCTGAAACATCGGATGGAAAAGAGGTGGAAGACATCGTCAACAGCTCCAATTTTTGGGATCGGGTGTTCAAACTGGTTCATATCATTGAACCTCTATATGAGGTGTTGAGGGTGGTTGATGGGGATAGGAGATCGTCTATAAGATTGGTATACGCAAAGCTTGAAGCCGCGAAGAAAAAGATCTGTGAAGTCTCACCTCGGCATGCACACTTGGTCTTGGATGTTGTTGAGGATAGATAGGATCGGCAGATGAGTAGAGATCTACATATGGCGGGTAAGGAAACAGTCCTTATTTCTGTAATGCACTTAATATTATTCTATGTTACAACTGATGATATTTTATACGTCAATTGCGGCATACTATCTCCACCCTGCATACCATTACGCATACGAGCTAGCATATGAGGATGACTTGACGGCTGCTTTTACAAGGGTTGTTGAGAGATTGTCAAGAAGTCATGTGCTAGCGGCAGATGCCGTTGATGAGGCAAGTATAGGATTATCAACTTCCATCCAAAACAAATACTTGAATTTCATATGTATGATGATCAATTTAATAAATGCAGATGAAGAGTTTTCGGGAGGCCATTGGGACCTTTGCTGAGCCATCTGCCATTGCTGGTCGGGAGCATGTAGAGGGCGGTAATATGCTTTCCATTTCATTTTTTATCATTGCAACTTGATGGTTGTGGTCTGATTGAGCTAATTGAATTTGGTTGCAGCTGATTGGTGGTTCAACTTTGGGCATACTGCGCCAACATTGAGAAAAATTGCAGTGAAGATCTTATCGCAAACTTCTTCAGCTAGTGGATGTGAGAGGAACTGGAGTACGTTTGCATTGATACACACCAAAGTGCGGAATAGATTGTCATATAGGCGCTTGGACTGATTGGTGTACGTGCACTACAATATGAGGTTGAGGGTCAAACATCTCACACAAGATCCAAAGCAGCGTGGGGAGGTGGAATATGATCATGTTGATATTGGGTTCCTACGAGAAGAAGACCCAATGGTTTCATGGGTTGCACGAGCAACAACAGAGCGGGGGGAGTATGAGTTAGATGAGGAGGCAGATGATCCTGACGATCCACCTCGCCCTAACACTTTCCTAGCAAGGGCACTAGCAGAAGCAACAGCAGAGGAGGGAGATCGTGGGAATGTGGGACAGCCATAGTCCCCTCATTATGAGATGGATCCAGATGCTGAGGTGGATCTTCTTGGGGACATAGAACTGGAGCTTCATGAGCGCAGAGGAGGTGGGCGAGTAATTTCTTTCTTTCATCTTACATATTGTATCACTTACATTTGTGCTAATGTATCATGTTAGGGGCTATTACAGGTGGAGGACATGGTGATGATGATGATGATTTTGAGAGGTTAATGGAAGGCCTCCCCCGTACACAATCTAGAAGGAGAGGGTCATCTACCCAGGATGCCCCTCCCTCACAATCTACAAGGGCTCCCACATCATCTCAATTGGCAAAAGGGAAGCAAATAGCAACAGAATCCCGCCGAAAAAAAAAACGGTGGAACAGAGTCCCGGCCAAGTAAAGGAGTTGTTATACGAGAGCCACCTCCTCCCCCAGTACAAAAAAAGAAGGGTTGGTTTTCAAGTTGGGGATCCAAGAAAGGCAAGAAAGCTGCTACCATTGTTGAAGACCCACTTGACATTGCCGATGCAAAGACTTTGGATCCAAATGCAGAGGATGAGACATCGTCTCCGTTGGATTCACCCCGATTGCCCAATAGCGCCTCCCATGATTCGATGACTACTGGTAGGTCATCATTTTGTATTGCACATTACCTCAAATGTATTTGTATTTGTGCTAACCTATCTTAAAATTATATTGCATTTGCAGGTGGTTCTTCTTCAGATGCTGGAGGTGACGGTGGTGGTAACGGTGGAGGTGGAGGTGGTGACGGTGGTCAGGGAGGAGGAGATGGTGACGATGATCAAGGAGAAGGAGGTGGTGGGATGGAATTCACAGAGGAGCAATTTTATGGGGGTGCAACACAAGATACTAGTCATGGTGCCCCACTGCGGTACAATAGAAGGCAGAAGTTTAGACCTGGTAGTCAAGCAAGAGGTTTACCAGTGGATTCCCATAGCTATGACACTATGATATCAGACTTTGAGAGGATGAGTACACAAGAGTCTGTTGGATCCTATGGCGGCCATAGCTATCACCCCGAGTCCACTAGCACAGACTACTCTAGTGGGTACGGACCGTACAGTGGGTACACTGCCACAGCAGGCTACCATAGTCCATCTCCATATTTGTATCCTCCTCCTGCATTTTCTGTTCATGTTCCAGTTCAAGTTTTTGCTCCTGTGGAGGATGTACAGATGGCACAACTGAATGTAATCCGTCCCGGCAGCCAGGTGTAGGACCATTATCTAAGTCAGTTTCGTCAGAGATACCATACCATGATGACATGGGATGAGTATCGTAGTTTTGGCTCTCGAACAAAAGGTCATCACCTTATTGGAGAGCTTCCCTCAAAGTCAGATGAGTTAGAGTCCGTGCCTATCCAATCCCAATGGAATACATACGATCCATATCAACAAGGGCATTGGGGATATTAGAGTAAGTCATTGTATTCTGTATTGGAATTCAGAGTTTGATTGTTGTATTTACTTTGTGCAATGTAAATATCTTTCTATTAATGAGTTTCAATTTGTTTTCACTCTTCTAATGCTTTTTTTGATTGAAAATACATGTGTGTATAGCAATTACATGATATTAATGTCATAGAATATGATGAAACACATTTACAAGAGGCCTAAACCAGACAATTATACAAAAAAAGGCCAGATTCAAGGGAATCGGCCAAGAAATGGGCTAGAAACCATGGTTCTGGCCGAATCCATGCGAATCGAACCGAATCGGTTCGATTCGGGTGAATCGGATCGAATCAGGCACAACCCGATTCGACCCGAATCGGCGATGCGCCAAACCTTGCCTGGAGCTATCCCAATGGATAGAGGGTTCGGGATCTCCCTGATAGAGAAGTTCAAGAAGATAGGACCTCCAACTTTCTCTAGTCGCAGCCAACTAGAAGTGGTGGAAAGTTAGATCAGAGAAATGGAGAAGATCTTCAAAGCTAAAAGGTGCGCAGAAGAGGACAAGGTGACTTTAGCCACCTATATGCTGCAAGACAAAGCAGATGAGTGGTGGCAGTGCATGTTGAGAAATAATTTCAAGGGCAGAAATGATGATATCCATTGGGAGGAATTTTTATAAGTATTCTGTGAGAAATACACATCTCAGCACATCAAGGACAAGAAAGAGCTGGAATTCCTTCAACTAGAGCAGAAAGACATGAGCATGTCTAAATATGAAGCCAAGTTCACCCAGCTAGAGAAATATGCACCCCATATCTGCAACGATGAAAGTAAGGAGGGTGAAGAAATTCATTAGAGAATTGAAACCTGGGGTGCACAGTAGGGTGGAGCCTCTAAACCCTCAAACTATGGCCGCTACTCTGAGAATGGCATTTATAGTCGAAGCGGAGTATGAGGAGTATGTCAAGGACAAAGGTGTTAAGTCGGAGAAGAAGAGGAGCTTACCAAAAAATGATAAGGGGAAGAGCAAGAAACCTAGCATGGGCCAGCAAGGAGTGCCAGCAAGAAGTGGCCAGTTTGTGCTCAGTGTGATAAGAGACACCCAGGCACAGACTGTTGGAAGGCATCTGGCAAGTGTTTTGGTTGTGGCCAAACGGGGCATATGATTAAGGATTGCCCGCAGCCCTAGCAGCAACAAACCCCAAAGCAGCAACCCCGTGAGCAGGCCAAGGTGTTTGCATTGACCAAGGAGGAAATGCAAGGCACTTCTGTAGTTGTTGAAGGTATTCTTCTAACCGAGGGAATGCATGCAAGAATTTTATTTGACCCAGGAGCCACTCATTCGTTTATATCGTAGAAATTTGCTAGCTTACTGAATAAGGAATTGGTACAATCAGATGAGGGTATGACTATTGACTGTCCTACTAGTCAGATAGCTACCCTCTCCGTAGCCATTCCCAACATTAGTACAAGAATTGGGACCCACGAACTTCATGCTTATGTATACATCCTTGGCATGCAAGATTATGATATGATACTAGGGATGGATTGGTTAGCTAGCAGCTATGTAGTATTAAATTGTCGTAAGAAGGTCCTAACTTTTGAGAAATCAGAGATAGAAAAATTTATTTACAAATGCCCTATAAGTTGTAACCCCAAAAACTTAGTGTCTGCCCTCAAAGCTATGAAGTGGTTGAGAAGTGGGTGCTAAGGATATTTGGCTTGTGTGCTATCAGTCCCCACTGCTAAAGAGCAGAAGTCAGTCAGGATGTAAAAGTTGTGGAGGAATTCCCTAATGTGTTTCCTGAGAACTTACCAGGCCTCCTCCTCACAGGGAGATGGACTTCTCTAGTAAACTCATGTCGGGCACGGTGCTAGTGTCTATAGCTCCATATAGATTGGCGTTGGCTAAGCTTGCTGAATTGAGGAAACAATTGCAAGAGTCACTAGATATGGGTTATATCAGGCAGAGTGTGACAACTTAGGGAGCCCCAGTCTTGTTTGTCAAGAAGAAAGATGGTTCCCTTAAGTCGTGTATAGACTACAGGAAACTGAATCAAGTAACAGTGAAGAACAAGTACCCATTGCCCAGAATTGATGACTTATTTAGTCAACTTCAATATGCAACAGTATTTTCCAAGATAAACTTGAGGTCAGGTTATCAACAGCTCAGAATTAGAGAGGAAGATATTTCCAAGATTGCGTTTAAAACCCAATATGGACATTATGAGTTTCTAGTAAGAGTAATGCTAGCTGTACGTATACCCGTGTATAAATTCACGCTGGAATCGTCGGGGAGCGCTTTATTGGGCCACGTGGAAAGCGCTCACGTCAGCAACCCAGCACACGTCGCCACCTGTACGTGCGTCTTCCCGAGGCCCGCCATTATGAAACCGCCCGCCATCATTAAATTCATTGCAGGGCAAATATGATGATCGATTGGACGTATTTATCACCGAAATCAACTTATTTGTCACCAGAAGTAACCTATTTGTCACCGGAATCAACTTATTTGTCACCAGGAGTGACCTATTTGTCACTGGAATCAACTTATTTGTCACTGAATCACTTAAGACACAAAGTCAGCTATTTGTCACCAGGAGTGACCTATTTGTCTCTAGAATCAATCTATTTGTCACTGGAATCAACATATTTGTCACTGAATAACTAAAGACACAAAGTCAGCTATTTGTCACCAAGAGTGACCTATTTGTCACTAGAATCAACCTATTTGTCACTGAATCACTTAAGACACGAAGTCAGCTATTTGTCACCAGGAGTGACCTTTTTGTCACTGGAATCAACTTATTTGTCACTGAATCACTTAAGACACGAAGTCAGCTATTTGTCAACAGGAGTGACCTTTTTGTCACTGGAATCAACCTATTTGTCACTGGAATCAACCTATTTGTCACTGAATCACTTAGACACGAAGTCAGCTATTTGTCACTGGAATCAACCTATTTGTCACCAGAAGAAACCTATTTATCACCAGAATCAACTTATTTGTCACTCCAATTCGCGACTCCATGTGAATCACTTAAGACACGAAATCAATTATTTGTCATCGGAATCAACTTATTTATCACCAGAAGAAATCTATTTGTCACTGGAATCAACATATTTGTTACCAGAAGAAATCTATTTGTCACCGGAAGAAACCTACTTCATGACTCCATGGGAAATTTTGATTTCCGGTCTAAAAAGTACATTTCGAATTAATTAAATATATCTCTGCAATCGTTGTTTGCGATGTGGGCGATTTTCATGATGGCGGGCCTCGGGAAGCCGCGCGCACAGGCGGAGACGTATCCTGGGATACTGACGTGTGCACTTTCCACGCGGCCCAATCGAGAGCGCCCTGGTGATTCCAGCATGAAATTTATGTCCGGGTGCACGTGCAATTAGCATTTCTCTTCTAGTACTGCCATTCAGGTTGACTAACACACCAGCAGTGTTCATGAATTTGATGTATAGAATCTTTCAACCTTACCTAGACAGTTTTATGGCGGTATTTATTGATGATGTTTTAGTGTATTCACCCACAGAACAAAAACATGCAGAACACTTGAGGATAGTATTAGCAACTCTCGGGGAGAACCAACTAAATGCTAAATTACGTAAATGTGAATTTTGACAGACTGAAGTACAATTCTTGGGGCACGTGATTTCAGGGAGTGGCGTGTCAGTCAATCCCAACAAGATTGAAGCTATTCTGAATTGGGAGAGACCCAAGAATCCATCTGAGGTCAAGAGTTTCTTAGGACTGGCCGGCTATTATGGGAGATTCATTGAAGGATTCTCTTCATTAGCTTTGCCCATGACACAATTAACTAAGAAAGAAGTACCTTATGTGTGGACCAGTGACTGCGAGTGCAATTTTCAGAAATTGAAGGAGAAACTCACCTCAGCGTCTGTGCTCACTTTACCCCAAGCCAAGACCCAGGAGGCTTTGTGCTTTTCACAGAGGCATCTTTGAAAGGAATTGGTTGTGTTTTAATGCAGCATGATAAAATAGTGACCTATGTCTCCCGATAATTAAAAGGCCATGAAAAGAATTATCCAACTCATGATTTAGATCTTGCAACCATAGTGCGTGCACTAAAGGTCTAGTGCCACTACCTCCATGGGAAGAAATTTGAGGTATTCATTGACCATAAGAGCTTAAAGTGCATCTTCTCTCAGAAAGATTTAAAGTTGAGGAAGCGAAGATGGTTAGAATTGCTCAAAGATTTCGACTTCAAAGTGAATTGCCATCCAGGAAAGACTAACGTGGTGGCTGATGCTTTAAGTAGAAAGAGATTTATGGCCTCGCATCTGCATCAACATTGGGGGAATATAGCTAAATTGATTGCTCACTCCCCTAGTCAAGAATCCAAGATCATTAGGTCAGTTGGTTTTAAAGTGGGATCAACACTTTTAGATAAAGTTATGGAAACCCAATTGAAAGATCAACACTTGTCAGGATTAATTGGCAAGCCAGAATATAGTAGAGATGCTAAGGGAGGGGTCAGATTTCAGGACCAGATTTTTGTACAAAAAGATGAAGAAATCAGGAAGATGTTGCTGTCAGAAGGGCATAAATCAATGTATTCTGTCGTCCATCCTGGTAGCACTACGATGTATAGGGATCTGAGGAAGTAATTCTTGTGGCATGGTATGAAGAAAGACATTACAGCAACGGTGAGTAGGTGTTTAACCTGTCAGCTAGTCAAGGCTGGTTGCAGAAGTTGGAAATTCCTATTTGGAAGTGGGACCAAATCACTATGGATTTTGTATCAGGATTACCCAAGTCGAGGAGAAAGCATGATGTTATTTGTGTCACTGTTGACAGACTCACCAAGTCAGCACACTTTCTTACCTTCTCCAATTTAGCTCAATTATACATCAAAAAAATTGTAAGACTGCATGGGATCCCTATGTCGATCATTTTTGACAAGGATTCTAGATTCACAGCTAGACTTTGGAGAAGCCTACAGTCAACTTTGGGTACTCGGTTAAAATTCAACTTTGTCTACCATCCCCAAACTAATGGGGAATCTGAAATAACCATCAAGACGCTAGAAGATATGTTAAGAACATGCAATCTTGATTGGCAAGGAAATTGAGATGACCATCTACCACTGATCGAATTTGCTTATAACAATAGTTATCATTCTAGCATAGGGATGGCACCATATGAAGCATTGTATGGAAGACCTTGTAGAACTCCTACATGTTGGTCCAAAGTAGGAGATAAATGTTTGTTTGGGACAGATCTGCTTCAGGATTGTTCCGAGAAGATCAAATTAATCAGAAAAAGAATCATGGCAACTTAAGATAGGCAACAGAGTTATGCTGACAAGAGGAGGAGACCATTAGAATTCTCTGTGGGAGACCATGTGTTTCTGAAAGTGCCTCCAACAAAAAGTATCCTAAGGTTCAGCAAGAGAGGAAAGCTTAGCCCCAGGTATGTGAGACCTTTTAAAGTTTTAGCCAGAGTTGGAGAGGTGGCTTACTAGCTTGTCCTACCACCCTCATGGTCCCACATCCACAGTGTCTTCCATGTGTCCATGCTGAGAAATTACGTGGCAGACCCAGCGGGTATCATCAGTCATGAGAAATTAGACCTTTAACCAAATCTGTCAGCAGTAAAAAACCCAGTTAAACTACTAAACAGAAAGAGCGGATATTAAGGAATAAGAAGATTCCCATGGTGAAGGTGTTGTGGAGAAGTGGGAATATAGAATAAGAAACTTGGGAGCCATAGCACGAATTGAAGAAGGCCTATCCCCAACTTTTTAGTAAGTAAATTATGTAATTTCGAAGATGAAATTTATTTAAAGGGGGTAGAATTATAATATCCTAAGTTTAACCATAGGCAATTTTGTAATTTATCCTTAGAATAAGTTTTCGTAGCCTAAATCTTGCGTTTCAGTCGAAGCGGGCTCTTGTGAGGGTGAAGACAATAATTATAGGCTTGAACCCAAAATCTCTTCAGTAATCAGAACATTCCTTCACCAATCGATGCCTTTAATCGCTAATCGATGTCTTTTGTTCACCAATCGATAGATCACTTAAGTTCCTTCACCAATCGATGCCTTTAGTCGCCAATCGATGTCTTTTGTTCACCAATCAGTTGATCACTTGAGTTCCTTCACCAATCGATGTCTTTAGTCGCTAATCGATGTCTTTTGTTCACCAATCGGTATATCACTTAAGCTCCTCCAGCAATCGATTGGCCTCCAGTCGAAGTTTCCTTTGTTCTCCAGTCGAAGTTTCCTTTTCTCAGGTCGAAGTTTCCTTTATCCTCTAATCGAATTGGGGTTGAGTGCGATCTCTTAAACACTTGTATTTTTGTCAGGTTATTATCAAATGCCATCATCATCTGACCCTTTTTAGCTTGTCAACCTACTGCCTTAAGACCTTTGTGCCTGTCAGAATAAATCATGTGTTTTCCAAAGATTGTGTCGTTTGCCTTTTTAAACCTTCCACTCATAATCCATCAGTCATCTCTACTAGATTAGAATCTCCATCTTAGACCTGCATGTTGGCCAGGTGTCTGACTCCTCTTGTTTGTATCGCCTAACTCCACCATGAACCCTCTTTTAAACCTTTGTTACCACCCTTCGGCTGCCCTTTTCCTCTGGCTGCCCAAGAAACTGAAGACCTGAAGCTTGGAGCTGTTGTAGCCGTCTGGTGGTGGAGGCCTCCCAGTCCTCCTGTACGAGCTCAAGTTTGATTCTCTAGCTCCAGAAGGTAGGCAACCAAGACATTTCTTGTGTTTCTGAAACCTCTAGGCCCCCCTTTGAACCTTGCTATCTGAAAGTTTCGCCTACACATTATGTTTGAAATCCTTGGCAAGTAAGATGAATTCGCTCCCTCTCTAGGGTGGTTAAGACAATCTCATGGTTGGCTCATACATGATTTGTCAGTTCACTGGGCAATGTTAGTTATGTATATGTATATTTTTGCATCCTGCTCCGGCAGATGGTTAAATATATGTATTTCATCCCCATGAGAGGTTTGATGGTGTCATTTGTTACGATGAATTCAGATACTTGCTATCCTAATATGTTTGGAATCTGATGTATCCCCTTTTATTTATTTGAAATCCATCAAGCCAGCAAACTGTGTTCTTTTACTCAAATTTATGCGTCCCTAATTCTTCATAAGTTGCTTTATGCCCTTACCCATTTCAACAGTTTGCATGTCTGGTTTGTCTACTGGGTTCCTTTGAACTCATGTCTTTGTCTTGATTACGTCTCCAGATTAGCATCCTGAGGTGATTCCTCTCGTCAAGATCAACCCCACTTCTATTGTTGTAGATCCTCCTAGCTAGCAGTGATCGTGGGTCCAGTTTGAGGTGTGATGGCATTGCCCTTCCGTATAGCAGTTTTGGGGCTTGTAATTAAATAACAGACTATGTATTCATACTATTATGTACTTTTGTAATGTGAATCCTCTCAACAAAGTTGTATATGATTCGTACCATGCTTCAGTTGTGTGATTAGACTGCTATATATATATTGCATGCAACATAGGGATCTATCCCATAACGGAAATGTGTAAGATATTACGTTTGTGTATGTGTGGCACCTCTTAACCGGCTGGAGGGGTCACACCAGACTTTGAATTTTTAGTATTTCATGTGATTTATTTGAATTATGAAATTTTTAATTAGACCAATTTATGAAAGATTAAAAAGTCAACATTTCGATGAAATCACCAAAATTGTGATTTTCTTCTTAGATTGGAAAGTTGACTTTTTATTGGTAAGAGATATGATTTTTTGATATTTTTATTGGATTCAAACGGGGTGGGGGTACTTCCTTATTTACATGTAATATCTTAAGTAAATGAAATATTAACTTAAATGATGTTCAAGTAAATAACCATGTATCGAGGTGATGTTCAGGTAAACTGCAATCTTTCATTAATCCAATTTATTTACAAACAAATGCATGTCCACTGATTTTTTTGATGTTTTTGGTAATTACTTATGATTTTTTCCTCATTTTTCAGATTGTTTGTATTTTTAATGGGTTTTTGCAGAATTCTGCCAGTTTCGGCCGAAACCGTCCAAAACCGACATCAAAACCAAGTTACCCATCCTTGGCAACAACCCTAGAAGCAACCCATTAAATTGCTAGCAGAACAGCAATTTGATGGAGAATAACTGATACATTGATAAGTGTCAGAGCTTAGTAAAAAGAAAAGCAAAGAGGGTAGACCTAGACTGGGAAGCTTAGTGCCTAACCTAACTCACTTGTAAGAGAGAAACAGACAACTTGGGTAACTCACCCAAGGTCCTATTACATGGAAGAATATGGTTTCTTTCCCCTATCCTAACAAGTTGATGATGCAATTTTCAGAAAGAGTGCAGTTTCTCACAATAGCCTTTAGCAGAGAACGATCATTATCCGTGACAAATGTAACAGCATATCCTTCTCTTCCAGCTCTTGCTGTACGACCAACACGATGAACATAGCTGCAAAATACCGCAGAGTCATGAATTATGATTCAAGAAACCAATAAAAAGTTTATTCACATTTTCAAAAGTAATTCAATTAATCAAACTTATTATATATCATAACCAAATAAGGGCAACAACTGACACTGACTGCGAGCAGAGTAGGAGAAAATCTGTATAAATATAGTTTGTAGGATGACACATTTTACAGAACATTCTGGCAACAAGGAAAAAATCCAAAATGGTAAATAAAAAAACAATTAACAATTTCTATGAAAAAGATATTTGACTCTTTATTTAAATATTGACTTCCCATTTTCACAATGAAACCAAATAAACCTGTATATTGTTCTTTTTATGAATAATCCAACTTGGGGAATATAGATTCTTCACAAACAACTAAAAATATAAGGTGAAAATAGGAAGGTCGCCTGTCCATTTTATGCAGATCTGTGAATAAATTTAAAAAGAAGGCTGGGAATAAAACCAAATCTGTCATTGGCATAACATAGAAAACTGGGGAAATTTTAAAAAGAAAATTTTAACTTGGTAACCAACAAAATCTAACCAATGAATTGGTGCAAAGTTGCAAACATGCAGTTGAGATGCCAATTTTATGTGAGCATGTGCTGAATTATAGGTTGCCTTCTGAGCATGTGAACATTTATGGCTCAATTAGGTGAACAAAAGAAAGAAAACTAAGGAAAACTATGCTTAAAAGTACTAATGAGAAAATAACGCATAAATGCAACATGAGTTTCACTAAAAGAAGAAAGTAAAATTCTATCTGCTACATAAAAGAATTTGTATTAGAAGAAGAAAATAAAAGAGCCAAACCAAATCCCAAAACATCTGAGGTTCCCTGGAAGAGTAAAAAAAAACTAGGTGAACATTTATGGCTCAACTAGATATTTCCCTGGCAAGTCTTTTGATGTGGGAGGTTGCACATGTAGCCCATGGCGTTGTACCTCCTAGATCATGGTTTTGTAATATGGGCTATTAGCTGCATTAAATGAAATGTCTGATGATGCCACCATTTTGCCACTGCATGACCCATTTTGTATCTAGACCCTTGCTGGTTGTATGCATCCACAATTCTGGTTTACTTGCCATGCTCCCGAGAATATATGTTAGGACCCACCTCTTCTAAGATCACACATGTGGGTCTCTTCCTTTGCAGCCCTTGCTGCTCTGGGATTGGGACTGGAATTTGGTGAAGTAATCCCCCATATTGGAAAATTGACGGGATTGGGCCTCGCCACCAGCTTGAGCCACTGCCACTGCCAACCTCAAAACTCCTTCTCTGCTCAGCTTCCCATGACTCAACTATGTTTTGTGATTTGGTCTGCCTTTGATGATCATCAGGCAGATGCTCTACATAAATTTCCGGCTCATCATCGTCGTCTTCATCTCGCTGCCTTCTTGAGAATTGAGATGATCCTCTCCTGCATCTCCCTGTCCGCCTTCTTCCTTACAGTCTCGGCCCGAACACCCTTAAGGTGATCAACCATGAGCCGTTTCACTTCAGAAGGCACCGACTTGCAACCCTGCACATCATGGTATCCTGTTGACCACAGGAGTTGCACTTGTGATTATGCCTACTGCCCAACATAGTCTCAAGCTGCCACCCAATGTCCTCACTATTGTCTTTCTTCGTTGCCATCTACGGGCATTGCTTTTCGGACAAAATTTCTTTTTTACGTTGGATTCACGTACAATCAATTTCTAACAACACGTTAGAAGTATTAAGTTGCATTGCTATGAAATGCTCATAGGTTGCTATTTTTTATTTCAAAAAAATAATTTTAAAAATTCAAAATTTGGGGAAAATCCCTAAAGCCATATGAAACCAACATAGATGTAAGGGGAAAATGGTTGCAACTCAACACTAATCACTTGCAACATCATTTCCCAACAATATATTTCCTATACATCAACAAAAAAAAACAAAATATGGAAGGAACATGGTGGCTTACCTTCAAAACAGTTGAATAGATGAAGAAAAGGATGAAAACAAGGCCTCCAAGCACCTTCAAATCCACATAGGAAGCCTCCTTAGGTCTCTTGGAGTGTAGATCTAGGGGTTTTTTTAGGGGAATGGGAGAAAGAGGGGTGGGAAATGTGTTTCCGGTGTGAAACCCTGCGAATCGGGATTCGGGACTGCACAGTCCCATTTCGCAGGGTCTCGATTGACACTTAAAGATGTCAGCCGAAGCGGATCGCATCGGATCCGAATCGGGCGAATCGAGCCCAATGCGCATGATTCGGCAGGCCCGCATGCGACCCGGGCAAATCAAGCAAATCATGGAGTGGGTTCGCTGTGATTCGCTTCGATTCGCCCGAATCGGGCCAATTCGTTCCGCCTTGGCAAACCTTGGTACCAGCAAGGTCTGAAACCGATACGTTTCGGCCGATACTACTAACCATGATTGAGATGGAAGTAGAAAGTTTAAGGAGAGCATGCTTTTAAGGTGTATAACTCTTTGACAGCCAAGTAACAGGTCTCTCCTTGTCCTGCCTCATTTACTGACATACAAATGCAGCCTCCAACTGTGGTGCCAGCTCCTTATGGGGATCTATGCAAATAGCAACTAATACTCATTTAGAGATAGGAGCCCAATCACCACACAATCAATCTTCATATCCTACACTTAATTATGAGGGTAAGTACCTTTGCATGGTCTATGTGACCTCACAGTAAATCGAATACCATCAAGCTCCCAGAAAGAAACTAAATGGTTTCAGGTTTTAGAAAATAAAAAAGGCTTGGTAAAATTAGGGAATGTTAAGAACAAAATCAGGCTTGTACAATTTCTTTCAATCTCATGAAATTTGGTAGCAACCACCTTCTTTAGAAAGAACCATGTGAACATTTTTAATAAAACTCTATTAAGGGTTTTACAAAGGCAGAATGCTGAAATCAACGATCACAAAACTACCAATTAGTCATAACAACCATAAATTTACTACATATTTAGCTTAAAATATATCAATGGAAAATCCAAGATAAGGCCACCATCAGATAAAAACATTTAGAAACTATGTATGTAGTGTAAGTCAAGATTAATTCAATGTAATTGGGAATCATAGGAAATGTATGCAAGCAAACAAAATCTAAAAATCACCTTGTGATGTCCCTAGGGCACACAAAGTTTATCACTGTCTGGACCCCTATTATATCAAGCCCCTGCAGAAAAATGGGTTCATGGGAAGGTAGAAGGTAAGTAAAGGCTACAGAAACAGCACAAGAGAAATAAAGTGACTAATGATAGAAGGACGGCTATAAGGAGAGACACAACAATTCACTTACACGTGCAGCAACATCTGTTGCAATCAGAAAGTCCACTTCCTGCTTTCTGAAAAGTTCCAAAGCCTGCAAATAAATGCAAGAATCATCACCTCGAACAAAAGATGGAAATAATTGGATCCAAAACTGTTTAAAAGCAACATCAGCTTTCTTAATAGTATGGATATAGGCACCTTCTGGAAAACACATGCAAACAGCAAGCACAATTGCAAATATAAACTCCTTTCATGTACATGAATGATGCTCACACACTTTTTACAATCTTTTTTCCCACCCATGCACACATGCTGTCTGGTCTTGATAACAGTCAGCAGTGTTTCAGTGATCCTGAGGTGGAACCATACCATCATGCAATTAGAAGGTCCCCATGAACAAGGCAAAACTGTGGCTAAGTGTCATGCAATGGCACTGCTCAGATATATATTTGCCATCTAGTGCAGTGATGCGGGAGCATAATCAACAGCAATTATTTGACTAACTATGGTCACTAAATTGTAACCGAGTCATTTTTGCTTTTATTAGATATTTTTCGTTCTTTTCTAGGTCATGATTTTAAATCTGAGTTGGAGTACGATTGGTCAGTTTATTAGCAGTCCAATTGGGTTAAGGATTTCCTATTTTATGTTTCCCATTTTTAAAGTCCTAAGAAAAGTTAGATTTCTATCTTTGTTCAAAGAGTCCTGGTCTTGATATCTTATTTTAGGAGTCCAATTAGTAGTCATTTTGAGTAAAAATGGGGGGGTTTCCCAATTTTATGTTATTTTCGGAGTTATTTCTGCTGTGTTTAGGAGCATTTGAGTTTACAGAAGTTAGAGTTTGATTAGGATTTAAGAATAGTTGGTTGCTTATTTTTAGTTTTAGTAGCACTAGACTACTAGGAATAGGATTAAATTTTGGAAAGTTCGAGTTTATGAATTCCTGCTGCCATCATCATCATCATCATCATTAGAGTCTTATCCCATTATTTGGGGTCGGCCACATAAATCATTTTCCGCCAAAGATTTCTAATTCAAAATAATGAAGTGAATGAAAGTTTGAGAATTTTTCAGAATTGAGTCTCCAAGCGGGAATTCTTGCTGTTCTTCCAGCACTCCGAGGTGGGGCAGGGGGAGAGGCCCCATACCATCACTGCCTGTCATGCTTCTTTCTTCCCTCTTCTTCCAATCGACTTCTATTCCTCCCATCTACCTACTGTGTTTTCACTTCTTCCCAGCTACACCAGCAACAAACATGAAGTAACAGCCATCTACAACATCACTTCCGTGCTGTGCCAAACTCCCAAAGTGACCCCACGTGCCAGCTATGCTCAAGATAAATCTTTGGGTGGCTGTCCCTCATCAATGTAGACTGCACTACCATTTTTTAGTGAATAAACCAGAAGGATATTGTGGCTCAATATTCCCCCAAAGTAATCATGTTTGAAGAAACATCCCAAATGCTTCTGTTTTCACCTAGCACCTATTGGTGATTCTGGGTGCCACAGCAACTGGAACTTGGAAGCATGGTTTGCAAAATCAGCCGATCCAAATCGAGATCGGCCGTTTCCATATTGGATCAGCCTATGCCATTCTGATTCCAGGGGATAGCCCCCTGGATCACATAAATTCCAGCTGAATCAGCCGAAACCAAACCAAATTGGTCCAGATCGGCCGGCCAATTCTGCCAAACAAAATTCTTTTCCTGTATACATTAATAAATACATGCATTAAACCATCATTTCACGCATATAAATTAATACATATATACACAAATTAATGTCTAATATGATTGTGCACATTAATTTACATATTTATGAAGTACACAAGCACATATAGACATATATATGACATGATATATGTATTATATATCATATTTGGCATACATATATATGATTACATATTCAAATATATATATATAATGTATATGTATGTGTTCTTTGTCATATATTTTAGTGTACATTAACTATGTTCGTACATATTATTATTGTGTTTACATTAATACATTATTGTATGTACATAAACACACATGTATGGATGAAGTGTTCACTAATATGACATATATACTATAAGGCTGATTTGATAAGGGGGGTACCCCAGGGTAAGTAGCAAACCTTGATTTGGGAAGCGGTGAGACTTTAACCCGAGTTGCCCCTGGTTACCCCGATAACCCGAGGCAAGTCTACCCCACCTGCGGAGGTGGGGTAGCTAGGTTAACCAGGGGTAGATAATTTTTCTTCCGTCGATGCCCTCCGTCGCCCTCCTGTGACCCATCCTCCACCTCGAGCTCATAGTGTTGCGCAGCGCGAATCCGGCGAATCGACTACTCACCACAGTGGTGTCTACTCCGGCACAGCGGTCTCTGGGAAACCGGCGACATCTGTCTCTTCTCCACCACTTTCCCTATTTCATCTGAGCTCAGACCTGGTTGATGTATCCAACCGAAGAGCGGAGGAAGGAGGACGACGAGTGAAGGAAGGAGGTTTCCACGAGCAAGCGATCTGCTTTGACAGCGTCTTCCAGTTCCTCCAACTCTGTGTACCTTAGGTATGTCTTCCTCCACATCGGCTCTTCCTCTTCCTCCCCGATCTTCGATGTTGGTGCTGGACTGGGCGGTGGCAATGCCTTTGGAGGGGGTGCTAGGTATGCTGGTGGAACAGGGGTTGGGCAAAATGGGGGCTTCTGCTGTGGTGTGGGTGTTGTTTTCGGAGGGGGTTCAGGTGAGGGTGGGTTGAGATTCTGATCCTTTCCCAAACCCGGAATCTCTCTCTCTCTCTCTCTCTCTCTCTCTCTCTCATAATCTCAGTCATTCGTGTATTCTCTCATCTCTCTGTGAACAGAGAGTTTTTCTTACACGCCAGTGTGCAGAAGTACATTTCTTCTGGTCTTCGTTTGGGGCTCGGCGGAGGAAATAGATCTCAGATGGTGGTGTTCGACTGGGTGGTCACAATGGGTTTAGGCAGTGGCAGTGGAGTGGGATTCCGAGAAGGTGGAGGAGGGGAAATGAGCGGTGGTGCAGAGGTATTAGGTGGGTAAATAACAGAGATGGAGGCGGCTTTCTGTTCGATTGCTAATTTTTATTGGGTAAATAACATAGAGTAAAAAATAGTGGATTATCTAATGTTATGATGTAATTTCCTCTCTGTTGGATTGCTTAATTTTTTGACATACAAAATATAGATGGCAGCCACAATATGCCAATGACCATTCTTCTTCTTCATTTCACAGGAGACGGAAAAAGGCTCGCATCCAGTAAATGTCTGACGGAGGTATGTGTCCCTTTTATTAACAGTGTTGTAACACAGACAAGAAAATATGCAAAAGCTTGGTGTAAATACCTTGCTTTTTAACTTTCATCTACCAGTTCGATGGATGCAATGAAATATTGTTAACTTTGCTTTCTACATTGCATGCAGTCAAACAAAATAGCATATAACTTGACTTTTATTCCATTTATAATACATGTTGTCCTACTCTGCTATCATGTACATGTTATTATCTTCTGTTTTTATACATGAAATATGACTTGAAAGGCATGTACATCCAGTATCTGTTGACGATGGTACGAAAGGCCGTCGTTCAAACTAGGACACCCCCATGGATCGCGTGTTACTCGATCTCATGATTGAGGAAATGCATAAAAAAAACTATTCGTGCGGAAGTTTCAAAGTTGCTAGTTGGACGATGATTGCGAAATTTTTCAACACTGCCGTCGGCGAGAATTCCACCTGGACACAAGTCAAAGAGCGTTTTAAAAGTTTGAAGAGGAGGTTTTCCCTCTATGAAGAACTTCGCAAGTTGAGTGGTTGGGGGTGGGATCCAGAAACCCAAACTCCAATTCCAAGGTACGAAGGGGCTTGGGATGAGACGTTGAGGGTAAGTTACATTACTTTCATATTGGCCCTATCTGTCATACAAATGATGTTATGTACATTATCATTAACATATGTTAACTTTTAGGTGAATTCGAGATTCTCTACGATTAAGAGAAAACCCTTCACTCTACATGATCAAATGCAAATGCTATGCAAAAAAAGCATTTGCATAGGTGCATTGGAGGAAGGGGTTTCACGATCTACTAACGGGAGGAATGCGCGAGAAAGATCACCAAATAGTCCACATATAGCTATCAACGATTATCGCAATGCTATTCCAGCCAAGGTTCAAAATCTCGGGGATCGGGATCGGATCGGTCGGCCCAAAACCGATCCGACCCGGCGATCCCGAGCCCGGCTCGGCCGATCCGGGCCGAGCCCGACCGGGTCTGGCCAAGCAAAAGGGGGGTGGATCGCCCCCCTTAAAAAAATTGAAAAAAAATTAGAAAAAATATGAAAAAATAGGAAATATATGAACATTGTATTTATGAACTGAAATACATGAAAAAAATGTATTTATTGGAATCGTACATTATATTGTGTGGACATAAGGTTTACATAATCTGTCCAAGACATATAATGTTGGTAATATGCCTCATATTGAGTCAAATATTGACTATAGGCATCCGTGTTCGCATATATGATAGTGATTGGTGTGTAGCCCGGTATTTCAGGCACTTGATATGAGCCATATGACTCATATGAGTCATGTGAATGTGAATCGGACTCAGTGGATTGTGCATATGCTCCACCTCCGGTGTAATATGATGCATCCGGGTATTGAGGATATCCCAAGTAGCCTCCCTGCCCTTGGTAATATCCTTCAGTGGAAGCATAAGATGATGTATCTGACGCTTGCTCCATGGTCTCAAACTCCATCCGTAGCTTTTCTTGACGCTCCCACTCCTCTTGCATCTTCTTCTTCTTCATTAACCAATTCCGTCTATGCGGAATGAAGTTGGGATTGTATCCCGAATCTTCGGATGCTCCTTGGCCTTGCCCTTGCCCTTGCAATTGAGATGCCACTTTCTTCCCCTTTCGTGCATATTTTTGACTTGAGGTTTGTGCTTCCCTCCCTTCCCTACTCCCATGATGTTGATCTTGAGTAGCATGGGTGAAGTCTTCCTCTCCGGTGAATACAATAGGGTCGGGTGGCGGTGCCGGTGGCGGTACACTGCTGACAACTAGGACATCTCCTCCATGATCGGATCCCTCACTAGGAGTACTTGTCTTCGATGTCGAGTCATTAGAAGTTTGGTATTGAACATTATCGCTTGGCTCCGGTGTTTCATCATCTATATCTTCCTCGATCGTGTCCAAGTCTGCAATGCTAATGCCATGTTTCGTGCTCCTTCCTCTTGCACCCACTGTCTTCTTTTGGCGTTTAGGGGCTGGGGGAGTTTCGAACTCCGGAAGCAAAGGCACATCATCAAGCTCACCTAAATGAGACATAAACATGTTAAAATGAGAAATAAATAATTTATAAATGATGCATGTACATTGTAAATGTCATTTACCTTCAGCCCATGCACGATCATGCGGGTCGAACTCTGGTTGAACCGAAGTGCTTGCATTTACCCATGCATGTAGTGGATGTTCCTCCTCAAAAACTTCTTCTATATCTATTGTCTCCGATGGAGTTGCTTCAGCTTGTTGTTGCCCCGAGGATCTATATTTCTCTCTATCTTGAACTTGCTTGATTAATTGGAGGTTTTTAAGCTTCAATCTCATGTTGTAGTGGCAAAATACCAACTTCTCAAGACGTGCAGACTTCAACCGGTTTCTTTGTTTTGTGTGGATCAAGCCAAATGTGCTCCAGTTTCTCTCACACCCTGTGGCAGACGTTGTTTGGCTTAAAACCCGAATAGCTACATAGGCCAAGTCTTCATATCCATAGTTCTTCCATGATCCAACCACCAATCCGCTGTAAATGAAGCATGTATAATGTTTTAGAAAATAGAACCAACTCATTCTACATGCAAATAAATATGATGAGTAACTTCTAACTGGACTCAAAATCTGAGCAGCTCGTTGTGCCGTGCTAGTACCAAAGTGGTAGAGTTGAAGTCTATAATCATGCATTTGTTTGCATGCTATGATTGCCCTATCCTCATTGTCTAGCATCCGTTTGATTACATTTTTGGCCCCAATCAACACTTCGGAGGAATTGTCATAGTTCTCCCTCCTCCCATCAGTCCTATACATGTATTGGGGGTTGAAGAAATGCCCTACATGTAGAAGATAAATGTTAAAACATGAGTTGTAAATAATATGTAATCACAATTCACAAGAGTTGAAGTGTTATGCTTACCTGCAGCATGAAGATCATGATGCAATGTGTGCTCCCATCGCCGATCTACGATTTCCCACCACTTGGCATACGTTGTTTTGTTGTTCATTTGGATAAGCTCCTTTGCTCGATCCATAGCCTCGTACAAGTAACCCATCTCGGATCTCCTCTCCCCATCTACCGCCCTTAACACTCGAACAAGCGGTTCTACTACATTCAACACATTTTGGACCCCCTTCCAAAATGGCTTTGATTGGATAATGTCGGTCACCTTCTTTCCCTTCTCCCTCACCCGTGTAGGAGCATGTCGGGACATATAGTTCTCCCACTCTTCCGATGCTACCATCCTAATAAGGTTGCTACGTTGCCCATTTATGCTATCCAATGCAATATATTGGGATGCAAACCTTGTAGGTGCTGGCCGAAGCAACTCCCGTCCATGTGTATGCGTCCTCATGATGTCCAATATGTTGTTGTGGTTGTAGATGAAGGTGGTTACGAACCTTGCATTGTTGACCACATTTTCCACCATTGGATCTTCACAAATGTCTTCTAGCATTAAGTCAATGCAGTGCGCGGAGCAAGGAACCCAATACAAGTGTTCCCTTTTCTCCATTAGTTTTTGGCCCGCCAACTTGAAAGCCGCTGCATTGTCGGTTACCACTTGGACAATTCTTTTCTCTCCAATCTCCTGCACCATCTCATCCATCAACTGAAATAGGTAGTCCGCATTCTTCACCTTGCCAGAAGCGTCTACCGACTTCCAAAAAACAGTCCCTGCTTTGCAGTAGATTAAGAAGTTTATCATACTTCTTCGTGTAATGCCTGCACAATTCCATATGAAAAATTAAAACCTATGTCTTATTAATGAATAACTGAATAACAATTAACTAGCCAAACACTGTACATACCTGTCCATCCATCGCACATTAACGTGCAACCGTATTCATCCCATATTCGTTCAAATGTGGAAACATATGCCTTCATATCTTCAACCTCCATATCCAAGTATTTGTTGTAGATTTCATATGAAGTAGGGCCTTCCACCCCTTTGCCCACTTCACCAATAGTCTCGATCATGGACTCATAATATGGTCCTTTTGCTGCATTAGCCGGTATGCTGTTGAAGAAGAACCATCTTGACGTCGCTCTCCCTATCTTCTCCTTGCATATTTTCAAATTCTTGAATGCTGCAGAAATGGATGGTTGCTTCTCCCTTCGCCTGGTGAGAAATGGGTCTATTGGTCCCACTCTAGGATCTCCGTCTCTAGGGATATCCACTGGAACCTCAGGTATATTTGAACTCATTCCAGCACTTGAACTCCCTTGTCCGCTACCCCCATGGCCACTACCTTGACCTACGTGATGACCGGTACGTCGGAGATAGTCCTCTTCCGCATTAGACCTTCGACTTGCTTCCGATGCCCGACGAAATTGTTCTATAATATGAGATAGAAATAGAATGAGGGTCGAAGGGTGATTAAAGCCTTAAACTAAAATAAATGTTCCAAAAGTAAGTTAACTAATTACTAACCTTCTTCATCTTGATCAAGATCAAAGAATTGTCTCCCTCTTGGTAAATCTACGGACCTTCGAGGAGGGGCAGACAAATCTTCCCGGATTTGTTGCCGTCTTCTACTAGTGTTTGCTTTGGATGTCTCTTTCTCCTTCATATATTGGCAAAATTGCATTCGAACTTCAGCAGAAACTCTCAAGCATGGTGCCACCTCACCTTTAATTCCCGCTAGATGTTGTTTCAAACGAAATATGCCGCCCGATAAGACCCGGTCACAATATTTGCATTGGACCTTCCTTCGAGTCATGTCCACAACGATACCATGAGCCCAAGCGGGATCGGTGCTAGGAGGGTTGCTTGAAGAATGGGGAGCCGGAGCAGCACCACCTTCGGCGGCCATCACTTACAACACAAAAAAAGAAGTTAAATAATAAAAAAACAGAAAATAAATAATTTTTTTTGCGGATGGGAGAGAGGGAGATGAATCGCAGCCAAGAGTTCGGGCCAAGAGTGTGTGAGAGAGAGCCCGAATAGTCGAACAAGAATCTCAAGAGTGTGAAAGATGAGATCGCCTCCCAAATAGTGCAAAATAGCGCCCGAGAGAGAGAGAGAGAATGCCCAAAATATTGAGAGGAGGGGAGGAGAACTCAAAACTTGAGTTTAGAACATATTGGGGGCCTTTGGGGGGTTTATATAGACCCCCAAGGCCTCCAAAGGCTCCAAAGAGCCGTTTCTGGCCGTTGGGGAACAGTCCCCAACGGCTAGAAAACGGCTAGTTCTGAACTAGCCGTTGGGGCCCGGATCGCCCCGGTCCGGGCCGATCCGCGGCGGACCGGCCCGGGCTCGGGGATCCCGCCGAGCCCAGCCGAGCCCGACCGATCCGAGCGCAAGGGACCGGACAGGTTACCCCGGCTCGGATCGGAGGGGCCAAAACCGAGCCAACTCGGGCGATTCGATCCCGAGTTGGCCGAGTTTTGATTCCCTGATTCCAGCTCCACCTGACCTTGAGGATGATCTTACACCTGACTTCTCACAACAAAACTCCGATTATATGATGAGTTTTTCTGCAGGGCAACATACAGAAAGCAACAGAACCGAGGGTTCACCAATGACCCAAAACAATGCCACATCAAATGAACAGGGAAAATGTAGGAGGAAAGGGGTAGGCAATAAAGGCAAAGGGAAATTGTTGGATAAAGATGTTGGAAGTTCAGCATTGCAGATGATCGCTGAGGCTAGTTGTGAGAGGAATGCAATGTTAGAAAGGCTACTTGCAAAAGAAGTAGGGCATCAATCAAACAATGATCAGCCAAGTGGGCAAGAAATACCCAGCATACAACATGTTCTTAAGGACCTAAAGAACATTCCAAACCTTCCATATCGTGTCTTCTTGAAGGATATGAATCTTTTCAATGATCCTAACATGAGGTTAGTTTTCTCTGTTATGGCAGATGAAGACAAAGTTGAGTGGTTGACCATGATGACTTTAGGTGCATGATAATGCATGATGACCCGCCTCCAACATGACAAGATTTCCCAGTACCTACCTTCCTAGTTGATCGCATGTTTGTAGGATGTTGTCTAATATCTTTGTACTTCGTATGTACTTTTTAATTCATGTTCCAACCCATGTAATGGACGAATTTGCTTTGAACTTGGGCTATGTATCCATATTTGTCATTTCCTTTTTTTTAATGGTGATCTACACATACTTTTCTTGTTTGTTGTTTTATTTGCTGCAGGATATTGAAATATATGATGGGTAAGTTCTACTGCTATGTTGTTTGGGTGGGACGTAGGCTCGGTATCTATTTTTCGTAGAATGAATGTTTGGCACACCCATGGTTACCCAGGTGCTACTTTCAAGGGATTTTATTCATTGGAAGAAGCTGAAGTTGCTTTTAATACGCATGAACCTCACACAACATCAACGGCATGCAACCTCATAACCTGACATGAGGGTGGTACTAATGTCCATCGAAGAGGAAGACAAGAAGGCTTTCTCATGACGTACATAGTAATTGCCATGCTAGTTGTCATCATTTTGTTGTTGGCCTTGATCGTTGTAGGTCTTGTTATCAACATTATACTAGGCCACTGAGCCTTTGGTGCATGAATATGTAGTTTGATGTTAGCTTCTGTAGCTCTTCTTATCGTGAACGTTAACTTTGATGTAATCTTTTCTATCACTTGTAGTGCATTTCAAGTGCAATTAAATATTATGTTGTGTGCCAAATGGTCTTGTCCAATATGTTTTACCATGTACAGCTCGAAGATTGTTGTTTGCCATTTTGGTGGAGGACGACTCATTGGAAGAAGATGTGATTAATGCTATTTGTCGCGAACAACAAATGGAGGAAAAACGACTGTGTATTCCACGAAGGATGATGAATACATCACAACATACTGAAGGGGTTTGGGTTAATAGCATTTTGACGGGGCATGAGAAACGGTTCTACAATGTATTTCGAGTGCATCTAGAGGTATTTACTCGTTTAAGGGATTTGCTGGTCAGTAAGTCTTTGATCGGCGACTCACGTCAGGTTAGTGCCAATGAACAATTGGCCATGTTCTTGTATGCTGTTGGTCATGGGGTGCCAACAGGTGTGTTGATGAAACACTTTCAACATAGCTCACAGACAATTAGCCACTACGTGAACAAGCTTGCATTTGCATTGGCCTCTTTGGCGGAGGAATATATTTTACAACCAAATGTAGCCAATGATTGTCATCCTTACATTGCTAGCAATGAGCGGTTCTACCCATACTTCAAGGTAATATGTGTGTTATTACTACCATTTTCATTCTTGTTTATTCAGCCATCCAATAATGTATACTTGTCAATTGCAGGACGCACTTGGAGCTATCGATGGGACTCATGTCCTTACTAATGTGCCAATTGAGGATCATCCTCGATTTCGCAACCGTAAGCAACAAATCACACAAAATGTAGTTGTGTCCTTTGATGGTCTATTTACATATGCATGCGTTGGTTGGGAAGGGTGTGCTGCAGACATGAAGGTATTTAGATGGGTAGTCGCAAGGGAAGAGGTAGTTATGTCGACAGGTAAGTATTATCTTGTGGATGTCGGATACGCGAATACTAATGCCTTCATTGCACCTTATCGTGGTATACGATATCATGTTGGGACAATTCGACGACGTGGAAATCACCCATATGAGAACAAATAGGAGAAGTTCAACCACCGACATGCTCAACTACGTAACTGCGTGGAGCGAGCATTTGGAGTTCTCAAGATGAGATTCCAAACACTTCGAGAGGGAAATATGTATCCATTCTCCACACAAAAGAAGATGGTTTTTGCCTGTCTTGTGGTGCATAATTTTGTCCGTCGAGAGTATGGATATGATGATTTCTTTAATCAGGCCGTCAATGAACATAGTTGTGAGGTTGATGCTCAGGATGAGGAGGTCCCAATTGCAATGAACCTGAATGCAGCGGCGGTAGCAGCTGGGCATGCCATTAGAGAACCTATTGCTGACCAACTGTGGGCTGTGGGCAATGGCTACTAGGTTTCTCTATTTGAATATGGGCGTTCCATTTCTATGTTCAGAACATTTGTCTTCTTATTTATAACTGTTTTTTTAAATCAGTTTAATATGGGCGTTCCATTTCTGTGTTCAGAACATTTGTCTTCTTATTTATAACAGTTTCTTTAAATCAGTTTAATATGGCATTTGGCTGTCCATTTCTGTGTTCAGAACATCTTTTCCTTGTTTGCATGAATATCACAATTATTGAAAAAAATTTCCAGAGGCGGCATTGGCTGTCCAGTTAACCTGGATTTTTTCCCCTTGCCATGTATGAAATGCAAATGCTATGATTGATCTGAACACCACTGCTGTGAGAAATTCTCATGTGGCTAACGTCACTCACTCATTCTAGCTCTTATTGGCATTATTAGCCCAGTGCATTATTAGCCCATTTCATTGCTAGGCATCATCTTTTGCAACTGCAAGTTTTGGGATAAAAAAAATTATGAATCCTTCGAGGGGAAATTAAGGTTCCAGAAATGGTGGTCCTCCATTTGTGATAACCGATAGGTTTTATGCAATTTCTCCCTTTTTTAAACCTCAAACAAGGAGAGGAATGAGGAACAACATGGTCTGCAAAGGTGAGGTTTCAAGTTCTGAAACCTGAGCTGCTGAACAGGACTGCGTAGATTGATCAACATGGAGGCAATATATGTTGGATAGAAGGTGGGTGGCAGCATTTTAGATTGATCAAACTTATTGGCATACGAGTTCACCATGCATCTGTTTTGTTTCTTTCCAACAGCAGATTTTGACTGCAGATTTTGACTGTCATTCACACATGTTCTTGTTACATTTATGTCTAATTGTTCATGTTGTTTCCTGTTGTTACTTACAGTATTATAAAGTAATATTACTGCTAAACACTACCCAGTAGGAAATATAAACACCATCTTCTGTCGTTGTTGGACAGTCCGGACAGATAGAACATGTAACATTTTTTCTTCTTTTTGAGTTATGTTAATTGTCTTTTAGATCCATATTTTGTGATTAGTAAGCTGCTTCATTGGTGATAATCACATTGCTCTTCTTACTATTGTTTTTCTTTGTTTTGTTACTGCTTTGCTCATTCCGGTGAATGGAAAACCAGTTCAAAAGTGCCAGCCTTTACATTTCAGGAATATGGAAGTTTGTTTTTGACTGAAGGGTTTTTTGCCTTATCAACTCGTTTATTGCATTCATTATATTTATGTTGTTGTAGGAACGAACATGTGGTCCGATCAAATGGATATCACATTATTGGAAATGTTGGACGATGAGTTGAAGTTAGGAGGAGCAGCATATCTGCAATTCAGTGAACAGACATGGGAGTTCATGGCTCGGGGTCTGAATGCTATTACAGGAGTCAATTACCCCGTTAGCACAATCAAGGCAAGAATAACATTTTACAAGATTGTGTACTACACCGTTGAAGACATGGTTGGCACAGCTGGATTTGCATGGGATATGGACGACTGTTCAGTGCATGGGAATAACCTGCAGTGGAATGCTTACATAGCGGTATGCTTCTTTCCCAACTCAGCCCAATCCCCCTCCATAAGGGCGCATGTTTTGTCATTGTTTTGGATATTTTGTTCTGAGTTTTTTTAATTTGTTTTGCAGAGCAACCCATCAGCCGATTGGATTCGGGGCAAGAAATTTCCATGGTACGAGGAGTTGGCGCAAATCATGAAGCACTCTGGTTTAGACGAACAGTAGGAGCTCAAGAATCTGGGTCATCCGGAGTTTATTCTTTTGGGCTATGTGCCTGTCCTGTGACATTTTTTGAGAGGAATTGTGTTAAGACTGCTTCCTTCGTATATATGTTTCAATTTTGTGAACATTTGAGCCTTGTTTTAGGCTGTAAATACTTTTGAAGTTGGTTGTGCTTGTTATATAATTGCTTCAGGTAAGACATTGTTTCTGAGTTGAGTGGTTCATTTGATTTTCCAATGTGTATGTTTGATTCAATTTTAGGTAACAAAGATTATTTATCATCACAGTGTCTATAGAAATGAATGGAAGAGTCGGTTCATAATTGCATCATGTAAATAATGGTACTTAGCTGTGTTAATTTAATAAACTGTATTTAAGTAGGACTCAGTTGATAGGAACGTACACCAAAGTTGGGAGAAATATTTATAATTCATATCCTATTGATGTAGGATTTTTTTAGAAAATTTTCCCAATCTTTTTTAAAATTATGTGCATCAGTGCATGTCTGTATTGTGGAAAGGGTAGGATGTGTGCAACGGTGAAGTAAATTGTGTCACCCAGACCAGTCAACGGCTGGGGGGGGGGGGGGGGGGGGGGGGGGGGGTAAAAAAGGGATTTTGTAGAAAGATGTATTGGGTAGCAAGTGGCCAGATAAAGACCTGCGCTTTGATAGACAGGGGCAAGTTATCCACTACCGTCTTTGTTCTCAAAGTAGGGTAGATGAAATTCTGGGTTAACCTACCCCGGGTAGGCTAATCTGTTGCCAAAGTATCATCATCATCAGCAGCAGCAGCAGAGCCTTATCCCATTATTTGGAGTCAGCTACATGAATCGTGTTTGACCAAAGATTTCTATCAAGTGCTATATTCGTGTTTAAACCCAGGAAACCAATGTCCTTCCTAATAAAATTGTGTCATCTCATTTTAGGCCTTTCCCGAGCTCTTTTACTAGTATCCACTAAGATTTGGTCACATATTTTAACCGGAGTCGAGTTAGGGCGACAATACACGTGTCTAAATCACCTGAGTTTATTTTCTCTCATTTTACTATCAATCGGAGCCAAGGTTCGACGCATCGGGGAATCGGGGCGAATAGGGTTTTTCCTGATCCGCCACAATTCACCTATATCGGGTCGATTCGCATGGGAATCGGATGAGAATCGGTCTGATTCAATGGGAATCGAGTGAATCAGGTTTCTCCTGATTCGATCCGATTCGGCCGTATCGGACCGATTCGATCCGTCACGCCAAACCATGATCAGAGCTATCCCCAAGTCTTCACAGAAGTGTTCATTCCTACCTTATCTTTCTTAATCTTACCACACGTATATCTCAACATCCTCATCTCTACTACACATATTTTGTTAATGTGTTTTTTTCGTACTGCCCAACACTCGGTACCATATAACAAAGTCTCACAGTTGTTCAATAAAACTTCCATTTAAATATAACGAGTATACGACGATCACAGAAGACTCCTAATGCATTTCTCAATTTTAACCAACTTGCCTTAATCCTATGTGCAACATCGTCATAAATATTTCCATTCTCTTGAATGATAAGACCCTAAGTACCGAAAGCTACTACTCTTAGAAATGTTTTATCCATCAATTACAACCATATCTTCTTGTAACATACTCTCATTATCATAATTACAATGCATAAACTCTGACTTGCTCCTACTGATTTTAAAACCTTTAGACTCCAAGACATGCCTCCAACTTTCTAACTTAACATTTAAACCATTAATCTTGTCATTAATTAAGACAATATCATTTGCAAATAACAAACACCAAGCGATATCATCATGCAATTGTTTTGTTACTTCATCCATAACTAGAGTAAAAAGATATAGACTTAGTGCAGAATCTTGATGCAAACTTATAGTGACCGAAAATTCATAAGTCTCCTGTTGAACCCGAAATAAATCGGGGCTTAAACAAACCCCGGGCGACAAGATACACCCTGGGGGAACCCGGAACGACCGAGGTTGCGAGTTCAGAATGCAGCGCGCGCCCGAAGCACCGCGGGGACGGAGCAAAGCGTACCTCGGACAGCGGAAATCTAGTGACCAGGCCTTCGTTCAAAGCCGCGCACAATCCCAATGCGTCAAGGACGATCAAACGCACGTGCTCCTAGAAAACGGGGTCGAACGCACGTGAGATGGCCGAAGACGCACGAGCGGTGCACGTGTGCACGAGCATGGCACTGTCGTCAACCAACAACCCAAGGAACGGGAGGCCCGCGGAGCTCTCTCCCAAAAAGAAGCGGAGGAAATGGCCAAGAAGGTGGAGGCCCACCCCTATTTATAAGGGGGGGCCAGGCGGTGGCACACCCCCGCCGGTTCGGCGGGGTGCGCACCCCCGCCGGTTTGGGCGGAGGCTGCACCCCCGCCAGTCCGGACGGGGGTCGCACCCCCGCCAGTCCAGGCGAGGTGTGCACCCCCCGCCGGTCCGCGGGGATGCATCCCCGCCAGGCCGTATCTCCGCCAGGCCGCACCCCCGTCGGTCGTTGCCTCTCTGCCGCGCTGCCTCGACGCTCGTGCTGCCTCGTTGCTTGCGCCTGCGCACCCCCGCCGGGCCGCGCACCTCCGCCGGTTCGACCCGCCGAGGCCCTATAAATAGGGGGCATACCCCCATTGCAAAACACCCCCGGGTCTCGTGCAAAAACACACCGAGACACGCCCGAAGGCCTACAGGTTTGCACAAGAGCCCCTACGAACATTTCGACTGGTCCGTGCGTGAGCTTAAATAGGCCGCACGTGTCGGGAAGGGTCTTCGACACCCGTTGGTGCTTCCTCTTCGTGGTCGAGCCCTCCTGCGTTCGCCCACACAGAGACGCCACAGGTTGTTACAAGACTCCCGTTGGCCATGTTCTAAGCCCTCCGGTGTCATAAAACGACACGCGTCGAGGCACATGTCTAAGTCCTCCGGTGTCATAAAACGACACACGTCGAGGCACATGTCTAAGTCCTCCGGTGTCATAAAACGACATACGTCGAGGCCCATGTTTAAGTCCTCCGGTGTCATAAAAGACATACGTAGAGGCATGTTACCCCGTGGAGGCACAAACACCCCATTGGTAACACGAATGTACCCATTGCTATGTAAACGTCCGACGGAGGCACAAATACCCCGTCGTCGACGCCTATGTACATGACTTGTTGTATACACGCCCAGTGGAGGTACAAAACCCCATTAAAGGCGTAAATGTAAATGTCATAAATATAAATGACATGAGCACGCTTGAATAAAATTGTGGAAATTTACTTGTCATCTGTCTTTTCTTCTTTAAATTTCGGCATACGGTCTTTTAACAAACATTACGCATTCGAAGGTATTCGAGTGTTATACTCGATGTAAACGAAACATCGACTTCGGTCGGTGGGGAACGGTCCAATACACGACCACTCCAATCGCCCTGAACGCGAGCGCACGCGGAAAAAATGAAATATTCGAGGGTGCCGGGTCTTTATCCGGTACCCCTCGTAAAACAAATCTTTGTATGTTTCTCGCAAACAGTCTGGCACGCCCGCAAAAGAAAGCGAAAGAGAACAACGAACGAGAACCCTCCCGGGGCGACCGAAGTTCATCTTTCGCGAACTTTTAGATATAAAATCGAAAAAAAAAAAAAAAAAAAAGAGAAAAATCCGCGTTCCAACATCTCCCCAACAATAGTTCTCACACTAGTAGTAGCACCTTCGTACATATCCTAAACCAAGCCAATATATCCTTGAGTGCACCTTCGTACATATCCTAAATCAATTCTTTCGGTACTCGATCATATGCATTCTCCAAATTAAGAAAACCCATATATAAATCTTTTCTCATCTCTTTATACTTCTTCATTAACTGTCGTAATAAGAAAATAACTTTTGTAGTAGATCTACTCGGCATGAAACCAAACCTATTTTCTAATAAAGTAGTCATACATTGAATATGTTTCTCGATTACCCTTTCCCAAAGTTTCATAGTATGACTCATAAACTTAATTCCACAATAATTATTGCAACTTTGAATATCCCTTTTGTTATTATAGAAAAGTACCACAACACTTTTCTCCATTCTTCTAACATCCTCCATCCCTTCAAATTTTTATTGAAAAGTTTAGTTAGCCACTTAATACCAATGTCTCCTAGGCCTCTTTCCATACTTCAATAGGTATGCCATCTGGTCCTAAGGCCTTACCCACTTTTATTTTTCTTAAGGCATCACCCACTCCTGACGTCTTAATACACTTGCAATACACATATTTATCAATTTTTGTTGACTCTTGGTCCCCTTCTAAAGAGAGATTCTTGAAGCAATCTCCATTAATTATGTTTGTACATTACTAGATATGTTTGTGATTACGTATATATTGTACACATATATGAATGTTTAAATTTATATTTATGATTACATATATCATAAAGAGATATGTAAGTATTGTTTACACATACATATATAATATTATGCATAATATGTGACTGTACACATTAACACACACATATATATAATGTATAATACTGTAATATGGATTTTTTCCTGAATTTTTATTATTTTTACTGATTTTTTTACCCAAAAAAAACACATTTTCAAATCAAGCCAACCAGGATCAGCCAAACTTCCAGTGGATCAGCTGGATCAGTCGATCCTATCTAGATCCCTGGGCCGATCTGATTCTTCTTTTCATGTTTGGAAATACCAATCCAATCCTTGAGAGTTGAGACATGATGAATCATTAAATACCCACAAGGGATTCGCAATGTTGTTAATATTATTATTACACTTTTACAGTTAACTGAAACTGAGCAGGTAAGGGTACACATCTGTTAATTTGCTTGATCCCAATTTAGACCTTTCAGGAGAAGAGTTTGATTCATGGTATGCAATCTCGCGAGATTCTCGCGAGATCTCGCGAGAATATCGGTCTCGGCCCCTTCCCGAGAAACGAGAAGACCGAGATGCCTCTCAGGCAGGGTTGTCAGGATCCCCTTATTTACCTAAATATCATTTAAGTAAATGTCATTTACTTAAGATATTACATGTAAATAAGGAAGTACCTCCCATTTGAATCCAATAAAAATATCAAAAAAATCATATCTCTTACAAATAAAAAGTCAACTCTTTCATCCAAGAAGAAAATCGTGATTTCGGTGGTTCCATCAAAATAGCGACTTTCTAATCTTTCATAATTTGACATATCTAAAAATTTCATAATTCAAATAAACCTAATAGAATATTAAAAATCTAAAGTCCGGTAAAAAAAGTCAAACATGCATATGACTTCTCCAAGGGAGCTACTCTCCTACTGACAGCACTTAGTCTGCTCGAGACCTCTCAGGATTTGGTCAAACCTAAGCTATCATCACCTAAACTCATGAGATTTTTCACTTTCTAATCGAAAAGAAACTAGAATCCTAAGGAGAGAAAAATGAAAATGCACATCCTGAATCCCAATTCCCACACTCTTGTTGTATGATATATGTGAACCTATGTCATCCATGGTTGAGGCCTGAGAATGTATGCAATTATCTATGTTCCTTAAGAAATTATCTATGTGAACCTATGCGATCCACGCTTTTATGTTATCCTGATCTCCCGAGATCTCTCCGAGATCTCTCCGAGATCTCTTCTCTTTGGCCATCCCGAGACGAAGCCGAGATCCGATATGGCAAACCTTGGTTTGATTTAGTAGATTGCTCACTTGGAAAGTAGAAAGGGACACGTGTCTGAAAGTATAAAAGTATACGTGTGTCAGCATGTCATCCTCTTGTTCTCAGTCTAATCTACATTGACTTGCAGTAAGTTGGTGATTCTCTACTGCTAAAGGTACATAAAGAACTAACAGCTAAGGTCATTTTCTTTCATTCACTCCCTTTACTGATCTTTTACCACCCTAGATTTCTTGGAAGGTTCTCACATCAGGTCACCCTTGTTTGCTTATCAAACTTTTGTACCATTGCATCACCTGTGGTCCACTTGTCTTCACATCCTTGTCCGCTAGAATACTGATTATATGTCTGCTCATAGTCCCTTGATAGACAGATCAAATACCCATTTCATACCTACAACTAGCCATTTCAGAGTGATCTTTGCATCACCGATCTTAAATGCATTGCCAGATTTGTAACAGCCCCCTCCATTGCCCTTGACATTAGATCAAAGACCTTGTCCACCATTTTGCCTTTAAATTCATCACCAGATCTGGTTCCATATTCATTGTGCTTCACATCAAAAAACTGTCTTCCAGACTTCCACCACCCTCTGAAGTCATCAAATGGCTGTCGGTTCTGTAGGTTAATCTTCATTTTCATCAGTGTTCTACCACGTAGATGACTATCATTATCAGACAATCCAATGTGGCTCACCACTTGCTGAAGAAATATGCAAACTACGTCTGCCTGTCCTTGGATCAGAATCATTCCCTTCTTGATTTCATGGACATTCAGGTGAACCTATCCGCCAGGAACTCTACAAATAGCATAGATAGCTAGATAAGAGAAACTAAAACATAGATAAACAAAGAAGAATAGTTGCAACTGCATGGCAATTCCCATCTGACATGATCTCAAAAACCCAAGTAATAAGCATTCTTTCTCTGGTGTCCCAAACTAAGGATATCCTCAAGTAAAGCTTCTTGAGCCTGAACAGAATATTTTAATGGAGAAAATTCATATGGATCTTTTAGTGACTGACACACAAGAGGTTTTCCTCAGCGAGCTCTCTCAAGAATGTCCAACTTCATCCCAATCAAACTGGCTGCCTCCACATGATACAAATGAAAAGTATTGCAGCCTCCAACACTGTAAGAATGCAGGATTAGCCACCAGGCTTGTAACAGTATCATTTTCTGCTACATAGTGTAGCATCATTGGTAGGGGTGTCAATTGGGCCGCCCGTTCCAGGCTCAATCAGGACCGAAGCATAATGGCCCATCGAGCTCTGTTGAAGCCCATTTGCTAAGCCCATCAGTTGATGGGTTGGGCTTGGATAGCCCGTCAGGCCCCATGGCTTTCGCCTCGATCTCGCGATTGTCCCTGAGTTCTTTGTTCTTCGATTCTGCTTGCCTCGCAGTAAACTATGTTATCAAAGGCGATTGAGGCCATCGCCTAGGCCATGAGGCGAGGCGACCTCAGATCGCCTCGCCCCGGCCCATTTCACCTCGGCGACCCTTAGGCTGAGTCCAGGCTGATTTCATGATCCCTTAGGCGAGTCTAAGCCGATTCTAGGATCTTCCATTATTTACTTGAATATCATTTAAGTAAATGTTCTATTTGTTATAACATTTACTTAAGATATTACATGTAAATAAGGAAGTACCCCTTATTTGACTCTAATAAAAAAATAAAAAAAATCAGATCTCTTATCAATAAAAAGTCAACTCTCACATCTAAGAAGAAAATTACGATTTTGTTGATTCTATCAAAATAGTGACTTTCTAATCCCTCATAATTTGAGCTATCTAAAAATTTCATAATTCAAATAAATCTATTAGAACACTAAAAATGCAAAATGCGGTGAAAAAAATCAAACGTACATGTGACTTCTCCAAGGGAGTCACTCTCCACAATACTTAGTCAACTATCAGTATGAGGGTGAGTTCCTACTTAGGTGATACATATACACGATATAACATATTTTGAAGAAATATACTAATTTTAATGCACCTATTTAGGTGATATTTATAGATATATTCATATTTTTAACTATATATTATTTTAATAATATATCGCCTCAGTCGCCTAGGCCATCGCCTCGCAGTAGTTGCAACCTAGGGTTTGTATGTGCCTGACGGAGACGTTGGACGAGATGGTCTCCAGTGGCACTCTCAGATGACCATCCATTATAGAAACATGTCACAATCCGCCGATAGAATCGGCCTAGAGATCCTCCTCGTGTGCCGTCAGAGGCCTGAATCCTTTGTCGTGTGGGTACAAGCTCCTCTCTATCAATTCACATAGTCTGCTTCCATCTGGATCTATCCAGTCTGGGTGTTGGGATGTTCCGTCTGGATTTATCCAGCCTAGGTGTTGGGATATTCCATCTGGATCTGTCCAATCTGGGTGTTGTTGATGTGTTCAGAAGATTCTAGCTTTTGATGGTGCTTGGGGGGCAGCTTCAGTTATTGCAGGTTCAGCTGGGGAATCTTGGGATTGTCACACCTTTTTGGGCTTTCTCGACTGTGAACATGCTTTGGTCTGCAGTGCTCCTCTGCCCCCACAGAACAAAAGGAAACACCATCTAGGCACTAGAACAACAGAAGAGGAAGAAGCATCATTTGATCCTAATATAATCCTTCCACAATCTGTTCGCGGAGGTTTCTCACTGCAAAAAACAAAGGCCTTCTTAATGCTCACCAGAAAAAAAAGCAGCAGCAAAAACAGATCTTTCCTCTGCCGACCCAGACACCTTGAAGCTACCACCTGACAGCCATGCCTTCTATCGCAAACATGCGATCTCATCTCCTGCAGAGAGGCTTCTTTTTATCCATCCTAGGTCTCTGTTTATCTTCCCTGCAGATTGGGGAAGAGCCAGACTGGTATAGTCTCCTTCCTCTGTGCCTCCTCTTGATTGACCGTCCTCTTCTATCACCTGAATCTATTATGTTAAGGTGTTCTACCGTGTTTCAGAATGAGGTTGTCGTGCCTCTCTGAGTCTTGTGCAAGCTTCCTTGGCCTCAGGATGATCAAATTTGTCATTTTTTTCTCTTGCACTATGATGAAGATGGTAACCACAAATTTTTAGTTTTATTTACAGAAGATAGTAAAAGATCTTTGTATTATAAAATTTTGATCTAGAAAAATAAATGATTTTGGTTATTTGATGCTAATAAAAGACTTAAATGGCTAATAATTAATTGTGATTGTATGAATGGTTTGTTGGGTTGGAACAGGCCCCAACAGGCCAGTGTGGGTTTTATTTACTTTGATCCATTGGACTTGGTTTGGGCTGGGCCATCTTAGCCTTGGGCTGGGCTGGGCTTAGACTAGGCCAACCCAAACCCGTCCGTTGACACCCCTAATGAAAACCCAATTTAGAAAGCACCTGCAGGAGGCATCCCCAAGGCCCCCAACTCAATCTATCATAAGTTTTTTCAAAGTCCAGCTTCAGCATCATACCTCTCTTTCTTTGTTGTTTCTAGGCAACAAGACATTCATGTGCCACCAAAAAAGTCATCATGAATGTGCCACCAAAAAGTTATCAATCAGCCCATCCAAAACCCTCTCTAGTCTAATGGCCAAAAACTTGGAAACGATTTTGTAAATACTGTTCAACAAACTGATAGAACGAAAATCAGACAGATGAATAGCCCCCTGCATCTTCGGAATGAGGACGAAGAGTGTTTTGTTGATCCCCCTCAGATGAGCCCTACCTTCCTAAAATTCTGTCATCGCAGCACAAAGGTCCCCTCTGATAATCTCCCAGCAGTACTGGAAGAAAAACATAGGAAAGCCATCAGGACCTGAAGCCTTATCACCTGCAAGAGAGAAGACTGCATGTCTCATCTCCCCCTCAGTGATTGGAGTCACCAAAGCATCACTTTGAGATTGAGGAAGACAGGGAAGTAAAAGATCAACCTAACAGCCTGCTCTTCTGAGAAAAGATTGGCATAAAATTCCTTAGCTATATCTCTCATGGCTTTTTCCCATTGCAATAATGTGTCCCCCTCGTTGATGGCAGCAATATGGTTTGCCCTCTTCTCCCTGAGGCGATTCTGTAGAAGTACCTGGTGTTGCTATCCCTTTCCTTGACCCATTTCTCTCTAGATCTCTGTCTCTAGTAAATCTCCTCCTTCAAGAGGATCTCATCAAATTGTTCCCCGAGCGCCTTCCTACTCTGTTTGTCGGGATCATCCACCAATCCTGCCTCCTCCAACTGGTCAAATCCCTGAATCTGAAGCAGGAAACTATCATTTTCTTGTTTGCTTGGTAGCCTCTTACTATCTCCCCATACCCTCAGAGCTTGAGCCAGACGTTTCAAACTTCCAACTTAAAATTGAACGGCATCATAGTGGATCTCTGCTGCCCACAGGAAGACCATGCAGACTTGACCGTGTCTAAGAAATCTGACTCCCTCAACCAATACTTCTCCATCCTAAACTGCTTATTCCTCACTAGGTGACGATTCGTCCACAAGAGGATGGGTTTTGTGATCTGAAGTCGCCCTAGGAAGAGAGGAGGCCTAAACACGAGGAAAATGCACCTCCCAATCCGCGGAGACCAAAAATTTGTCCAGCCTAGAACAAGACAAATCGACTCGCAAGCTAGACCAAGTGAATTGACCATTCACCAGTCCAATGCCGATAAGGGCAGCCTGGTGGATAAAGTCATTGAAGTCTTCAGATTCCCCCGAGTGCAAGTGGTTTCCCTCCCCTCTGAAGAATCTGTAAATGCATTTAAATCGCCAACCACACACCAAGGACGACCAGAGGCACAATTGTAACATCATGACCTTTTGGATCGTAGTTTAATGGGTTTGGTGGCCAATGTGTGGCCTATTGGTAGTGTTTGTGTGTGTAGCAGGCTGTGTGGGGTTGACGGTCGGAAATCCGAGCCCAATATACCTCTGGTTTTCTTCTTGAGAACGCCAACACAGGCGTCGCATTTTGAAGAGAACGCGACCACCTTCTATGTAGCGATTTCGTCGCCGCTTTCCGTGAGCGCAACTGTTGGCGCATGCAGGAACGCCGTGGCTTGAACACGACAACGGGGTACGTCGCATTTTGAATGCGACAGCCCGATACGTCGCGATTCAGTCTATTAGTGTGTTTTGCTCGAGCCTTGGCCAAACAGTGCAGGAAACATTGTTCGGCCAAGGGAGAGGCTGATGCGAGGATTTCTGGGCGATTTGAAGGTTGTGGTTGGCAGTTTGGCGAGCACCCGTCGCGAGGAGGTTGTTCAGAGCGCGGAAAACGTCAGGACAACATGCTTCGTGTGTTCTTCAAGTGGTAGGGGAATTCTTCTCATTTTGGATGATTTGGATCGAGATTGAGACGTTTAATGCATGGAAATGGTTATAGTGGATAGCAAGCATGTGTAGGTATTTATTTGAATGCATACATGTGGTTTTTATAGTTGTAACAGGGTGGTTTGTGAGGTTTCCGGAGGTGAAGGCCGGGTTGGAAACTTTGGCTGAAAAGGCGATGGACCCAGACGTCGCGTTTTGAATGCAACGACATACCCAGTCGTGATTCAACTTTTGAAGGCGACAGTTTGCCCCGTCACGATTTGGCTTTTAATATAGTGAAGTCTGGGTACGTCGCGTTTTAAAAGCAGCCACCCGACCTTTGTCTTGGTTTCCTAGTGCAATGTATTGTTTCCTGCTATGTGACTATGCGACTGTTATTTTATGTATTTTAAATATGTAAGCGGTGCATTGGCACGTGACGAGGTTATGAATGTCGGGTTTGCATGGTTTGTACGTACGTGGCGAGTTGGGTAATACGACACCTTCCGTAGTTGCCTCTCAAGTCGGATACCTTAGGTTCATTGTGAGTCAGGCACGTGGTGCTCGGGGTTTGTCCCGGTACGGTGTGTACCGTCGAGGTCTGTGTCGTCTTTCTGGACACCCTTACTTCTGTGTTTGAGTTCTACGTCCGGCTGAGAGAAAGACGGCAGTGGGACAGTGACTTGTGTGAGTTTGTGTTCGGTCACTTGCAGTGCGCTCGTGGTTAGGGGTACGGACACCAATAGACGTACTGGGCCCCAGCTAGTCCTGTTTTCCCAGTGCCTCACTTTAGGGAACTCAGGCCAAAGCCCCTAACGGTGTCAGGCGTGGGCCTGCAACAATGTGGCCTGCAGGTGTGGTGTTGGTTGGTCTCCACAGCTTGTTGGCCCTGTTGTGGTGGAGCGGCATCTGGACCTTACGTCTGTGGCTGCGAGACTAAGATGTAGTCCCCTGTGGTTTGTCCGGGTCAGTTGTTGGTGTCGCTAACCAGCCTTCGTAACTCGAGTGTGGCGTTACCCTTCTTTAGCTCGTACTCTTAAGCAAGGTTTGTCGTTTATTGCATAATGGTTGAGTCATGTTATTAGTTTAGAACTATTTATTTAATTACAGTTGTAGCATCATGATTGGATAGCTTTAATTACTGCATAATGCTGTTACTTGCCCCTGCTTCTCGTGAGTTTGGTGTGGTTTCGACTTTTGAGGGAGTATCCCTACTAAGTCAGTGACTTGGGAGGCTCACCCCTACTCCTTTCAAGTGAAGAAGAGCAGGAGGGTTCTCGTCCCTCGTCCAGTTCGGAGCCGCATCGCAGCGGAGGTGGGCCTACACCTCCAGCAGTGTGATTCTTCTTTCTGTTTCACCTCAGGGTATGCCCCAGGTTGCTAAACTTGTTTATTGACTCGAGTTCAAAACTGGCTATGTATATTTCATGTAAATATGTGTGGGATGTGAAATTCTATATATGTTTAATGTGTTCTTTTTATATTTCCACGGATATGTGTGTTGATATCCCTTGCGAAGCATTAGCCGATTCGCAGGAGAGGGAGTCGGGTCAAGCTCGTTATTGGGTTAATAGGTTTGAACGACGAGGATCGTCACAACAATGAAGATCAAGAAGGAGCTTCTGAAGATCTCTTTTACCTTCTCAGGACTGGGAGCCATAGACCCCAGAGAAGTCCTAGGAAATAACACCTGCCGACTTGCCTATCCACCACCACCTCCTCCACCTCGAAAGGGCCCATAAAATCATAACCCTTCCTACCCTCCCCACTACTGGAGAGGACACCCCCTGAGACAGTCTCCCTCCCCCTAACTCCCGCATCAAGTCTTCACCGTTCCCATCCCATTTTGTCTCCTATAGACAAATAATACCTGGCTTGTATCTCCTCACCAACTCTTGTAGACAGATAATATCTAGACTTCTTTTATAATACTTGGTAGGAATTACATAATAAATACACAAAAAACATAAGTACTCCAAATACTACAAACCAAAGGAAATAACATCATAGCAAGAGCTCAATTTCCTCATAAATATAATCGACTTTCTATCACGTTTGTATTCCTTCCATTTAGTTCAAGGCTGGGTGTTGGAACGCGGATTTTTTTTTCTTTCTCATTTTTTTCAATTTATTTTTTTATCCCTCACTTCTTCTCTGAAATGACGGATTTTGGGCGTGCCAGACTGTTTACGAGAAACAGACAAAGATTTGTTTTACGAGGAGTATTGGGTGCGAACCCTGATACCCTCGAATTACATTTCATTTATTTTCCGCGTGCTCTCGCGTTCAAGGCGATTGGAGTGGTCGTGTACTGGACCGTTCCCCACCGACCGAAGTCGATGTTTCATTTACATCGAGTATAACACTCGAATACCTTCGGATGCGTAATGTTTATTAAAAGACCGTATGCCGAGATTTAAAGAAAAAGACAGATGACAAGTAAATTTCCACAATTTTATTCAAGCTTATGTCATTTATATCCATGACATTTACATTGGTGCCTTTAGTGGGGTTTTGTACCTCCACTGGGCGATTACAAGTATTTCGTGTACATGAGCGTCGACGACAGGGTGTTTGTTCCTCCGTCGGACGTTACACGGTATGGGGAGTACATCAATGTCCGTGACAGGGTGTTTGTGCCTCCGCCCGGTATTTGCAGGATATGCGGCTTGTATTTACGCGCACGATGAGGTGTTTGTGCCTCCGTCGGACGTTTACAAGCTTGTCAGATCCTCGATGCTCGAGGCGGGGTGTTTGTGCCTCCACCGAGCATTTACCGACTATTTGTACTTTTAAGTCTACGACAGGGTGTTTGTGCCGCTGTCGGACAACATTGCCTCGACGCAGTCATTCGGTGACGGCGGAGGACTTAAATACAAATGCTGGGAGTCATGTGACAACCTGTGGTGTCTTCCCGCGGACGTGGCGCAATGCAGCCCGAACGCTGAGGACGGAACACCAACGGACGCCAAGGACTTCTCCTCAGCACGTGCGGCCTATTTAAGCTCACGCAGGGTCGCACTCTAAGCACGGGCTTGTGAGCGCGAGACAAATGGCTCTTCTGTAGCCGATTGGCGTGTTGGAAGCCTCCTTGCAAATGGGGGTATGCCCCCCTATTTATAGGATTCGTGGGGGGCATACCCGGGGTACCCTCCCCGGCGGAGGTGTCGCGGGCACGAGCGTCGAGGGCGAGCGCGAGCGCCGAGGCTGGGCGCGAACCGGCGAGGGTGCTGGGCGCGAGGCAGACTGGCGGAGGGGGGTCGCCAGTCAGGGGACCTGACCGGCGGCCCTCCCTGCTGGCGCGGGGGCCGAACTGGCGGCCCCCTGCTGGCGGGGCCGAACCGGCGGCCCCCTGCGCCGGGGGGGCGAACCGGCGGCCCCTTGCTGGCGGGGGCCGAACCGGCGCCCCCCTTGCGCTGGCGGGGGGCCGAACCGGCGCCCCTGCTGCGCTGGCGGGGGGCCGAACCGGCGCCCCTGCTGGCACGGGGGGGCTAACCGGCGGCCCCCTGCTGGCGCGGGGGCGAACCGGCGCCCCCCTTGCGCTGGCGGGGGGCGAACCGGCGCCCCTGCTGGCGCGGGGGGCTAACCGGCGCCCCCCCCCCCCTGCTGGCGCGAGGTGCTGACCGGCGCCCCCTTGGGGCCTCCTCCTTGGCCCGCCTATATAAGTGGGGCCTCCCGTCACTTTCTCCGTACCGTTCGGGAGAAGATTGGGAGAGAGCTCTGCGGGCCTCCCTTGGTTTGTTGGTTGACGGCCGTGCCGCGCACGTGCACACGTGCACCGCCTGTGCTTCCTCGGCCGTCCTACGTGCGTTCATCCCCGTTTTCTGGAGGCACGTGCATTTGGTCTCCCGGAACCCTTCGGCTTCAGGCGCGACTTCGAACTCCACTCCGAACGTGGATTTTGTGACACCCGGAGTACGTGCTCTTCGTCGACGAAGACTTTTCGGGTTTCTCGCTTCCGGGCCACCCTGGTCTGGCGCGAGTACTCGGACTTGTCTGTTTCTGACGTCCGAGCGGGGGAGATCGGGGGTTTGTCCCCGGTTCCCCCAGGGCGTATTTATCGCCCGGGGTTCGTTTAAGCCCCGATATTTTTCGGGTGCAACAAATGCCCCCCACGGGATATCCGTCGGAGACGAAGACGACGGCGGGTATCCCGTGGCGCCTTGAGATGGATTTCTTTCCCCTCGCGCTTGCCTTTTCGGATTCTGTGGCACCGTTCCTTTGACTGACGGTTGCGCTATTTGTTCGACAGGGTCGACGATGCCTCGTAAGGGTCGCGACAAAGGCGGCAAGGGCGGCCAAGGCGCTAAGGCGCCGCGTCGCACGGAGAACGACGTCGAGCGGACGGACGATCCCATGCCATGCTTCATTCTGTCCCCAGTCAGGGTGGAGGACCTGAACCGACTTGAGAGAAGCATTGGGTCGTGCGTCCGCGGTCCGTTGGAGGAGCCTTCGCCCGTTGAGGGCGCAGTGGACGTCGGCCGGATAGACCACAGCGGCTTGATCTACCGCTACCGGCGGGGAGCCGGTTACCCGAAGCATTTCCCTCTGGATGAGCATCTTCTCCCGTTCATCCAGAACTTCATGTCGGCCAATTGGGACGGTCCTGCCGGCCTTCTTGCTACTGAAAGGGCCCAACTGGAGCGGGCAATCTTGGCCGGCCACGACAGTATGATGGGGACCTGCAGCCCGCATCATCCCAGCTTTCCCCTTGATCACGAGGCGCAGGCGCATTTTCCGGATACGGCTTTGCTGGGGTTATTTGCGTCCGAGCCAGCTCACCGCGTGGCAGAGTTGCGGCTCTCTCAGGGCCTATGGGAGGTGCAGGGGCTGCCTAAGACCGGCATGGCTTTTGTTGGGCACACCCTACCACCTTCGGGCCGCGACTTCGTACAGGATGGCTACGATCGGTCGTGTTTTCTGGACCGGATATTGGGTGGCGGGGCCGCCAGTTGGTACGACCGGTGGTCGGTCGTTTCGTCACACCGGTTTCGCTTCGGCGCGACAGAGTGGCTAATGGGTATTTTGTACCATTATCAGAAGATGCTTGAGCGGGTCGGTCTTCTAGAAGCAGTCGTCGCCGCTCTTCACAGCTACCCTTGCAACTCGGGGCTTCTGCAGGCCCTGGCAGAAAGGTTTAACCGGAGGTTTAACACCTTCGGCACTGCGGAGGGGGAGACCAGTCTTGACCTGTGGGCTTTGCACAGGATTTCCGGTCTTCCGATCTCCGGGCAGTTCTACGAGGAGGTTTGCCTGAGCGACCTGGACAGAGATCGGACCTCCGGTGCTGGCTCCTACTTCCTCTCCCACAGCTTCCGATATTTGGCGCGGGTCTGGCGTGACTTGGCCAGGTGTGGGAGGAGCGACTGTCCCAGTGCTTCGAGGGGGACAGTGCGGGTCAGTTGTGATGCCTGGATCCGTTTCTTCTACAACGGACCCTTCTGCTTCTACAAGGAGTTCGCCGGCGACAACTACGACCCAGCAGCTTATGCGCAGCTGAAAGTGCGCCTGGATGACGATGCCAGGTATCTTTATGCGCCCCGGGGTGTCAACTGGAACCCGAGGCGGCTCTCGGACCGCACCCATCTGGCAGCCTACCTTGTTTACTGGCTGTGCACTTTTGCCCTCCCGTTTGGGGAGGAGGGAAATATTAGGCCGGAGGCCATTTACCCAGCCTGCATCTTGGCCGATGGCGTGCAGTTGGCTTTGGCTCCAGCGGCTCTGGCCAACATCTTCCGTGGCTTGGGCGAGCTTACCTCGAGCCCTTCTCCTCGTGATAAGAACATCACTTTGGCGACGCACTATCTGGGCGCCTGGGCCGGTCTTCTACTGCCGGAGCTGTGTCACAACATTAGCCTGGAGCGCCCCTCTATGCCACTCATTTTTATGTTCCGGAATCGTCCGGAGCGGGAGCAGCAGAAGCAGCTGAAAGAGGCGCGCCGGCGACTTTCTTTTGTACCGGCGGCCGGGCAGCCGGGACTTGACCTTGCTTGCTGCTCGTTTGGTTTCAGGCCTTGCGTGGAAGAAGGCCAGAGGGGCCGTGTTTATCGCCTTCCCCATCATGCAGCGCCGGTTGCTACGCTACGCAAGGACTGGCTTTGTTGTGTCCGCCCCAGCGTCTTGCTCTTCCGCAAGGGGAGCCTTCTCTTCATGGAGCCGTACTTTCCGCACCGCTTTGCTCGCAACCTCGGGTACGACCAGGGCGTTCCTCCGAACGCTGATTTCGTGCTGTCGACCCGGGCGTACAAGGGCCCGGACCGCCATCTGGTGGCCTCTAGCTGGTGGTGCTACTTCCTGAGGCGCGACACCGCTCCCGAGTTCTTCGTCCCCGAGCTGCGGCACGAGGGGCGAGTGGGCATTTTGTATGCCCGATGGTGGTCCCGGCACAGCCAGGCATTCCGGGAGCGTGCCGACGACATTAAGAAGGCGGAGAGGGATTATTTGTCCCGGGCGGGCGCCCTTGTCTCCACGATTGCGCCGACGTTCTTGCAGAGGGAGTTCGCCGACATAGCCCAGACGGTGACGACTGTGGGTCGCCGCCGTGCGGTGGCAGAGGCCACGAGCAAGGCGGACAGCGAGGCTCTCGCGGGGGCTTTGAAGCCCCTGTCGCGCCCGGAGAGCAGTTCGGCAACTTCCAGGGTTCGCGGGGAGCCGCCACTTGTTTACTTTTGGTGGCGCCACTTTTTACTGGACTGCGACTACCCCATAGATGCGGCGCTTACCAGTCCTATCCTCCCGAGTGTGACGCGGGTCTGGGAGCGACACCTTGAGCAGTCTATTATCCGCGTCGGGCCAAGGGAGTTTATTAGCTGGATTGAGAGCGGCACCACCTTGCGACATTTCTGGGACGCCATTGCCGAGGCAGGCAAAGCTGTGAAGGTCCCCTTTGATCGGGTAGTGCTTCGGCCAACGTTCTCTGTGGCCCCTCGCGGTATGTTGCCTCCCTCGTTATGAGTATGGCTTACATTTTCTTGAATTTGTCGTGCTGATTTGGGCTCTCCTCCCTTCTCTCTTTTTTGTGTTGGCCCGAGCAGAGTGCTTTATCCCCGAGAAGGATCTGCCGAGGCGCGACACCCCGTCAGCCCGGAAGAGGCATGCGAGCGAGGAGGCTGGTCCTTCGCAGCCGGCGGCTCGAGGAAGGACCCCCGAGCCTTCTTCTCCGGCAGTGGCCGGTGGGTTTTTTGCATCTCCCGTTCGCCTCATTTCCTGCCTTCTTTTGCTTCTTTTGACGAGGGATTCGCGCTTGCATTTTTGGCACAGGCGCGTCAACCTCAGGGGTTGGCGAGTTGGCGGAGGGTACACCGCGAGAGGATGTGGCTCCTCAAGACGACGTGGATTACAATCCCACGTTCGATGGGACGCCGTCTCCTGAGGGGGCGAATGTCTCCCGGGTAGCTTCCGCTGAGACAGGTAAGACGCGCGCCCTCTCCTTGGGCCGGCGCTATCTGCCCCTTTTGTTTACTTGGCCAGCATGGTGTTCGCACGCTGCTTACAAGCCCCTTTTTTTCTTTTGATCATTTCTTTGCAGAGTACATCCCGGTGGAGGCCGCCGCCGCAGAGGGTGTTGAACACCTGGCCGGGGTTGCGCCGATTGGAGACGCGGCCTCCTCGTTACAGGCCATACATGACCTGTTACTGTCTGGGTCAGAGGCGGAGCTACCCGGCTTTTCTGACTTTGCCCCAGGCATACTTGAGGGGGGTGGTTGGATGCAACCCCTTCACAGCGCGAGTAAGTGAGCCTTACTTTTCTTTCCCACATCTGTGCTGCGTCTGGTTTACTGATTTATGCAGCGAATGACTTCTGCCCTTTCTGCATTTCAGTGGCGGTCACCTCCGCGGCTGTGCTTCCCACCGCTTCTCCGCCGGAAGAGGGCGAGGTTGCCCGAGGGATAGCCGGGGACGCTGACGGTGGGTATTTCTTCCACAATAGCGAACCCCCCCTTTGTATTTCTTTGGCCCGACGCATGACGAGGCGAGAGAGGACGAGTGCCTTGTGCTTATTGCTTGATGCTTTCTCTCTTGCAGACGGCGCCGAGATAGCTGCGGAGATGATGGAGTCGAGTGCTCTAGGGGCTGTCCTCTCCCCTGCAGCGGGTACCCTGCATCCTCCGGAGGGTGGGGATAGTACTTCTTTGCCATCGGACACACAGGGTAAGTGATCAGGGCCCCAAGCCTCCTATGTTCCCGGGCCCTTATTTTCTTTGTTTATTGTGGCTATGTTGCCTCCCTTCTGACTTTTCACCCATTTTTTCTTCTTGGGCAGCAGTCGGCGGCGGCTTACTCCCTCCGTCTTCGAGTGAGGCGCCGCTTGAGAGGCCCTCCTCGTTTCCGGGGCATGGCATTTCTTGGCCCGACGCCATACAGAGGAGTCGAGTGCACGGGTCCGAGGGAATGCTCGACTTCTATATATCATCCGCGCGTGCTGTCATGGAGGAGAGCAGCCCCCCATCTATCGACGTGGTGCGAGACTTCCTGGAGAGGAGCACAGTCTCCTACCATTTGATGGGCTGCCCGCGAGACCCTTGGATGGCCGCCGTGGACATACTCTGAAGCGAGGTGGCGCAGAGGCACGAGGAGGCTGCTCGCCACAGGGCCCAGGAACTTGCAGCAGAGGTCGCCTTGGCGGAGCAGAGGCACGAGGCTCTTCGCTCGCGGAGAGGGGGCGCGGTCGGCCGTGCTGAGTCTTTGAGTGCCCGCCATGCTAGTTGCCGTGCGGACATTGCTACCCTCCGACGGACGCTTGAGGAGGTCTCGTCGCGCCTGGCTGAGCACAAGGCCGCGTCTCTTGTGCTAGCCGAGGAGGTGGCAGTGGCCAATGCGGAGGTGGCTGCCGTAGAGCGGGAGTACGCGGATTCCTTGGCCACACTTTCTGCTCTCCAGGCCAGTTTGGCGGACTCTCGGAGAGGAGGGGCTGTGTAGTTCCCCTTTTTTTCTTTTTCTCTCCCTTTTTGCTTGTAGTCGATGTATGTATTTCATCAGCTACCCCGAGAGCTTGTCTCGGGCACCTTGTATTCGAGGAATGACAAACTTAGGATTACTACCAATGCCTTTCTTTGACATCGTTGCAACTTCGTCTGCACTCAGGTAACCTTTTGAGGGTCTTATTTGGGACTCCTCCTTTGGACGCCGTGTTTCTTGGCTTGACTTGTCCTGCGCCCTACTCGGTTTCTTGGACCGGTAGGTTGCGCGATGTCTTTTGGATGTTGCATTTCTGGCATTTTCCAGATCTGATGCAACATTTCGGGTGCTGGGGCTGGCCTCTCGGGGCTTTGTCCAGCAACCTGAGTTTGATTTTTAGTCGGGGAGGCTTGCCTCTTCTGGCTTTGCTCCTCGACCTTGATTTTGTATTTCTTCTCCCTGAGATTTGCCTTATTGGCTTTTCCCAGGTTTGCTCTCGGCATCTTTTGTTTGAATTTTGCATTTGTGGCATTCCTCAAGATCTGATGCAACATTTTGGGTGCTGGGGTTGGCCTCCTCGGGGCTTTGTCCAGCAACCCAACTTTGATTTGACGATTTTTTTTTTTTTCATCTTCTTTTTCATATTACCATCCCAAGCGTCCTTTCGGGTTTTCGCCGGGGATGGCCCCCTCTAGCTTTTTCCAGTGCGCCCTTTCGGGTTTTCACACTGAGGGGTTACCCATTTTTGCCCGAGACGCCCTTTCAGGTTTTCACCTCAGCTGGGTGTGAGGCCTTTTTGCCCTTGAACATCCCTTTTTGGAGGATGATCAAGTCCGCCGGGACATCTCTATTTTTAGTCCCTTTTTTCTTTCCTCTCTCTTTTTTTTTTGGTTCTAGGGCCCGGGGCCGGACCCTAGGGCAATCGATCATGGGATCTGCCATTTGGATTTAGCCTACCATTGCGGTTTTCTGGCTAAAGAAATTTCGGTTAGCCTACCACTCCGGTTTGCTGGCTAAAGGGTTTTGGTTTGACCGACCACGGAGGTTTGACTGGTCAAAGGGATAGCCTATCTTCTTGGGATTTGCTGGCTAAGGTTTAGGGTTTGACCGACCATGGAGGTTTGTTGGTCAAAGGGGGATAGCCTACCTTCTTGGGGTTTGCTGGCTAAGGTTTTGGTTTGACCGACCGCAGAGGTTTGTTGGTCAGAAGGGATAGCCTACCTTCTTGGGGTTTTCTGGCTCAGGGTTTTAGGTTTTGACCGACCATGGAGGTTTGTTGGTCAAAAGGGGATAGCCTACCTTCTTGGGGTTTGCTGGCTAAGGGGAAACGGCTTGATCTACTATTTCGGTTTACCTACCAAGCAGAATAGGGGCCCGACCTAGCATTTTGTTTACTGGCCGCGCGAAACCTGCCTTGATGAGTGATGATTTGATTTTGATTTTGATTTTTTTTTTTTTTTCACATTACTGACTCCCGCGCCCTTTCGGGTTTTCACAGAAGCCGGCCCCCTCTAGCTTTTTCCAACACGCCCTTTCGGGTTTTCACGTTGAGGGGTTATCCATTTTTGCCTGAGGCGCCCTTTCGGGTTTTCACCTCAGCTGGATTTTGGGCATTTTTACCCTCAGGCACCCCTTTTGGGGAGCGACCAAGTCCGCTGGGACATCTCTATTTTTAGTCCCCTTTCTTTTCTTTTTTTTTTTGGGATCCAAAGCGGGGTTGAGGAACCTTGGCTAGGGGATTTGACTTGGTCGACCTGGATGGTTTGCTGACCAAGAGGGAGGTTTTAGCCGACCTTCTGGGGGTTTGTTGGCTAAGGGATTTGACTTGGTCGACCTGAACGGTTTGCTGACCAAGGAGTTTTAGCCGACCTTCTGGGGGTTTATGGCTATGGGGTTAACTTGGTCGACCTGGACGGTTTGCTGACCAAGAAGGAGTTTTAGCCGACCTTCTGGGGGTTTATTGGCTAAGGGATTGACTTGGTCGACCTGGACGGTTTGCTGACCAAGAAGGAGTTTTAGCCGACCTTCTGGGGGCTTATTGGCTATGGGGTTAACTTGATCGACCTGGACGGTTTGCTGACCAAGAAGGAGTTTTAGCCGACCTTCTGGGGGTTTATTGGCTAAGGGGTTAACTTGGTCGACCTGGACGGTTTGCTGACCAAGAAGGAGTTTTAGCCGACCTTCTGGGGGTTTATTGGCTAAGGGATTTGACTTGGTCGACCTGAACGGTTTACTGACCAAGAAGGAGTTTTAGCCGACCTTCTGGGGGTTTATGGCTATGGGGTTAACTTGGTCGACCTGACGGTTTGCTGACCAAGAAGGAGTTTTAGCCGACCTTCTGGGGGTTTATTGGCTAAGGGATTGACTTGGTCGACCTGGACGGTTTGCTGACCAAGAAGGAGGTTTTAGCCGACCTTCTGGGGGTTTGTTGGCTAAGGGATTTGACTTGGTCGACCTGGACGGTTTGCTGACCAAGAAGGAGTTTTAGCCGACCTTCTGGGGGTTTATTGGCTAAGGGATTGACTTGGTCGACCTGGACGGTTTGCTGACCAAGAAGGAGTTTTAGCCGACCTTCTGGGGGTTTATTGGCTATGGGGTTAACTTGGTCGACCTGGACGGTTTGCTGACCAAGAAGGAGTTTTAGCCGACCTTCTGGGGGTTTATTGGCTAAGGGTTAACTTGGTCGACCTGGACGGTTTGCTGACCAAGAAGGAGTTTTAGCCGACCTTCTGGGGGTTTATTGGCTAAGGGTTGACTTGGTCGACCTGGACGGTTTGCTGACCAAGAAGGAGTTTTAGCCGACCTTCTGGGGGTTTATTGGCTAAGGGATTGACTTGGTCGACCTGGACGGTTTGCTGACCAAGAAGGAGTTTTAGCCGACCTTCTGGGGGTTTATTGGCCAAGGGATTGACTTGGTCGACCTGGACGGTTTGCTGACCAAGAAGGAGGACATAATTCATAGAGGGGAAAAATTTTTTTTTCTTTTTTTTCTTCCCTCTTTTTCATAGGCTCTTTTGCCCTTGGGCACTCCCCCTCTTTTTTTTTTGGGGGGGGGTGACCAAGTCAGCCGGGACCTCTCTATTTTCAGTCCCTTCCCTTGTTTTTTTTTTTTTTGAAATGGGTGCATGTGCCCAACCCTAGCCTGATTCGGCTATAAGGGGATCGGAGGGCTGCTGCCCGGGGAATTCATGCTCAGGGGCAAAGTACATTTTGAGATGCTTGCCATTTAGTGGTGGAAAGGGGCGATCGCCGGCATGTGTTGCCAGCGTGTATCCCCCGCCTTCATACACTCCGGTGACCACGTACGGTCCGCGCCAGTTTGGCTGGAGTTTACCACTTGATTTGCCTGCCATGACCTCTCTTTGCTTGACCATGACGAGGTCACCTTTCTTGAAGACCCGGGGCCTGACCAGCTTGTCGTAGGCTCGAGTCATGCGGGCTTGATAGGATTGGAGATGTTTGTATGCTTCCAACCTTTTGCCTTCTAGGTCGGACAATTCCTCCAACCTTCTTTCATTTCTTGTCGCTCCTCGGGCTGAAGACCGGTATAGACGGCTACCCTGTAGGACGACATTTCAATTTCGATAGGGAGCATGGCTTCAGCCCGTACACCAGAGAGAAAGGAGAACACCCGGTAGGGGTCTTGTAGACCGTCCGGTATGCCCAGAGCGCTTCGTGCACCTTCTCCCCCCAATCACGTTTGCGATTGCCGACTATCTTGGCAAGCAGTTTGCAGAGGGTCTTGTTGAAGGCTTCCGCCAGACCATTGGCTTGAGGGTTGTAAACCGTTGACGTCCTCCAATCTATCTGGAATTTGGCCGCCAACGCATATATCGTTTTGTTTCTGAAGGGCGTACCGTTATCTGATACGATCCGATGAGGGGTGCCGAACCTGTAAATCAGGTGTTGCTTGACAAATTTTGCAACGGCTACCCCGGTTACCTCCCGGAGAGGGACTGCTTCTGCCCATCGGGAGAAATAGTCGGTGGCTGCCAGGATAAACTTGTGGCCGCCAGAGGATGGTGGGAATGGTCCCACGACATCCATTCCCCATTCGGCAAAGGGCCATGTAGGGGCAGTTGGATGCAATTCGTTCGGCGGCTTTCTTGGCACCGAACTGAAGACCTGGCATTGATGACACGCACGGGCGTATTGGACGCAATCCGTGTACATGGTCGGCCAGAAGAAGCCTTTCAGCTTGATGTTGATTTTCATTTTGTCTCCCGCTTGATGGGCTCCGCACAGTCCAGAGTGGACTTCGTGCATGATGACTTTGGCTTCCCTGGGGAGAGACATCGGAGGAGGACAGACTTGTCTTTTTCATGGACAAGCCGATATAGTTGGTCCCCGATCATTTGATATGATGTGGCCCGCCGTAGCAGTCGGACTCGTTCGGCCCGGTCTGAAGGCAGCCAACCGTTCTTTATTTGAATGATCGGCTGGCGCCAGTCTTCTTCTTGGCTGGCTTCTTCTTCGAGGGTGCTGACTTCAGCATTTTCTGGGTCGGAGTCATCCTCAAGAACGCTGGGCATCAGCCTCCTATGTCGGACAGTTATGCCCAACTCCCCTTCAGGGGAAGCTTTAGGGCGGACGCCAGTTTGGCTAGCGCATCCGCCTGAGAGTTTTGCCCTCTGGGGACATGTCCGATTTCGAACAAATAGAACCTCTCGCGGAGCTTCATTACTTTGGCATGATAGGGGATCAGTTCCTTTTTCCGAACTTCATAGTCCCCCAGCACTTGACGGATGACCAACTGCGAGTCTCCGTAGACTTTTATGCATTTGATGCCCATTTCGGCAGCCAGTTGAAGTCCCACGATCAGCGCCTCATATTCAGCCTGATTGTTGGTCAACGGCTTCATGAGTGCACATGAGTTGTGCAGTATTCCCCCTTGTGGAGTCACTAGGACAATGCCCGCTCCGGAGGTATAAGTTGTGGTGCCGTCAGTTTGCTTGAGCACCCGGGAAGCGCCATCAAAGTAGAGTTCCCAATGTGGTGACTCCACGGCGAGAGTGTTCCCACTTTCTTGAACGGGGACTTCTTTTTGTTGGGTCCCCTCCCCGTGGGGGGATGAGAGCGTTTCCTCCTCCGGGAGCTTGAACTCGAGGGGAGAGCCTGCTGGGAGCGGATGCGCCGCCAGGAAATCCGCCATACCTTGCCCTTTGATTGCTTTTCTGGGGACGAAGGTGATATCAAACTCCATGAGGAGAAGGGCCCATTTTCCCATTCTTCCTGACAACACAGGTTGGGTGAGGAGCGCCTTTAGCGGGTCTATCCTCGAGATGAGGCTGACTTGATGGGCTAGCAGATAGTGCCGTAATTTCTTGACGGCGAATATCAGCGCTAGGCACACTTTCTCCACTGGGGAATATCGGTGCTCCGGACCCACGAGCATCCTACTGAGGTAGTAGAGCGGCTGCTCTTTGCCTTCCTCATTTGTTTGCGCCAAGAGCGCTCCCAGCGACGTTTCCATGGCCGCGATGTAGAGGATGAGCGGCTTATCTTTCACTGGGGCTCCCAAGACGGGAGGAGTAAGGAGATACTCTTTGATTTCTTCGAAAGTATCTTGGCACTCTTGGTCCCATATGAATGGGGCTCCTTTCTTCATCAATTTGCTGAAGGGGGCGCATCTGCCCGCAAGGTTGGAGATGAACCGCCTTATGTAGGCCAGCCTTCCCTGGAGAGATTTCAGCTCCGTTAAGGTTTTCGGTGGCGGCAGCTCTCTGATAGCTTTGATTTTGACGGGATCAATTTCTATCCCGCGGTATTTGACAACGAAGCCGAGGAACTTGCCGCTCGACACGCCGAAGGCGCACTTCATCGGGTTCATCTTCAGTTGATGTTGGCGGAGCCTTTCGAAGACCTGGCGTAAGTCGCCTAGGTGGTCTTCCCGCCTTTTGGTCTTGACGACCAGATCATCAACGTAGCACTCGACCGAGTCATGGAGCATTTCTCCGAAGATCTTGGTCATGGCTCGTTGGTAGGTGGCTCCGGCGTTCTTCAAGCCGAAGGGCATTCTTTTATAGTTGTAGATCCCTTTGGGGGACCTGAAGGCGGTATGACCCTTATCTTTGGGAGCCATACGGATTTGATTATAGCCCGACGATCCGTCCATGAAGGATAACGCTTCATGGCCTGTGGTCATATCGATCATTGTTTCCGTGATCGGGACCGGGAAGTCGTCCTTTGGGCAGGCTTTGTTCAAGTCCCTGTAGTCGATACAGATCCGGACTTCGCCGTTCTTCTTCTTGACTGGCACTATATTGGCCAGCCAAGTTGGATAGATGCACGGCTCGGTGAAGTCGACTTGGAGAAGTCTGTCCACCTCGGCATTTACTTTCAGCTCCAGCTCGTGGCGCATACGCCGTTGGGCTTGCTTGACCGGCTTTGCTGCGGGGAGTATGGACAACTCATGCTCAGCCACGGAGGGGTCCAGGCCTGGCATTTCTTTGTATGTCCATGCGAAACAGTCTTTGAATTCCAGCAAGAGTTGCCGGTATGACTGTCTTTCTTCCTCGTTCAAGAGGGCGCTGACGAAGATTGGTCGGGGTTCTTTTGGTTCCCCGAGGTCGAGTTCGACCAGTTCGTCGACCGTAGCTTGTCCGCCGTCTTCGAGCTCACGGGGCGCCGGCTGTAGGTCGATGAAATCCTTTTCTTCATCGGAGTCAGCAACGTGGACGTCATAGTATTTGAAGCCTTCTTCTGTGATCGGCCAGAAGTGACCCCCTTCGCTTTGAGGCGCTTCTTGACACGACGCCCCATTTGATAGGACGAGGGCGGCCTCCCCTTGCTGTGGTTTTGTAGCGGGGGTAGGAGATTGCCCATCGGAGGGGCAATGATCAGGTGAGGGCGCGAGCCCAACGGTGTTGACCGTATAGTAGGCCTCGCATTCCGCCGCCTGACCATAGCCCAACCCCCGAGTGTCTTTTGCACAATAGGGGGGTTGCCCTCGGAGTTGCTTCGGGTACCACAGCTGGTGGAAGTACTCCCGTCGCGAGGGATCTTGCATTTGTGCAATCTTTTGCCTTTGGCACAATTTCTTGATGTGCTCGGGCATGTCGTCCATTTCTTGGACGGGCTCTGGGGCGACTTGAGTCGTTTGACTCCAGCCAAAGTCGTCTTCGAGGGGCCCATGTGGCAGCGGGTCTCCTTTGTAGAAGATGATCGGCTTCGGCGTCTCGCCCTTCTCGAGACTATCATTTCTGTAATGGGTGACAATGAATGTCTTCAGTCGTTCCACCCATTGCTCCTCCCTGTGGAAGAGTAATTGCATGTACGCCGGCGGCAAGGAGATGCTTCGGTTGATGATCTCGCCGATGGCGTTTGCTTCGTAGTTGATCTCACGCCTTTCTGGGCAACTTGGCCCGGGCGTGGTGGATTCGGCGAGGCGGCTGAGCCGGTGAGCTTCAAGGAGGTCTTTGTTGACCGTGAAGAGCTCCTCTTCCTCTTGACCCTGGCTTGCTTGATTTGCGTCGGCATTTTGCTTTTCCTTGCCTTTTGACGCAGTTGCTGGCTCCCTGAGAGGTTCGCCGAGGTATAGCTGGGCGTCCGCCAAGTTGCATTCATTTGGGCGGAACGGGGCTCGGTCTGCAAAGACCGTGTGCTGCTCTCCTTCTTTGATGTATTTTATACATTGGTGGAGAGTCGAGGGGACGACCCGGTTTTCATGGAGCCAGGGTCTTCCCAGGAGGGCTTTGTAAGACGTGTTTGCATTGATGATGTAAAACACGACCTTAGTAGTGAGGCCGTCCATGGCCAGCTGCACCTCCACCTTCCCAAGGCGTTTTCAGAATTCTGGTTGAATCCAGCGATTCTGATATCATTTACCCTTTGCAAGTAGGGCGTAAGATACAGAGCCTTGAAAGTCTTCAGAGGCATGATATTGATCGACGCCCCGGGGTCAACCAGGATCCGGTTGAGCTCGTGCCCATTGACTTTTCCTTGCATGTACAACGGGCGGTTGTGGTATAGCGTTGGCAACAACATGTCCTTGTCGGAGAAGGTCACCTCCGCCACCAGTGCTTCTAGGGCTTGTGCCTGGAGTTCGGTCACGTCGGCTTCGTAGACCTCGGGCTCTTGCAAGATTTTGACGAGCGCCGTTCTCAAATCTTTGCTCCAGGCAATGGCGTCCCATATGGTGATGTTGGTCGGGAACCGCTTCATATGCTGTATGATTTTGCGGTCAGCCCGGGCACGGGTTTGATCCAATGGTGGGACAGTATCCTCCAGGGCCTTTATCGGTTGCCCGAATTGGTTGACCCGTCTTGCCGCTGGTTGCTCGTCCGACTTTTCTTCGAATAACGAGCCCAGGCAATCTTCCTCCGGGGCGACAGTTTCTTCTTTGCCGCTCCCGGACGGAGCGGGCCGGGCGGCCGATTCAGGAATTTTCCGGTTGAAAGGCCTGTTGGGGATCGCCCATCCCCCATAGTCTTCTTCGTCAGACAGGACGAAGGGGACTGGCTGGGTGGCCCTCCGGTCGGAGAGCCCACTAGCGATATCCTGCTGCCCTTCTTCTTCCTCGTTCGATGGGTCGAAGATGAAGGAGTTCGCCCGCACCTCTATTTCCGGGGCAGGCTGAGGCTTTTCTCCTCGGAAGACGATAGTCTTGTCCAGGTCGGGCGAGTTGGCTTTCTCGCCGAGGGACGGGGTTGATTTCTTCCCTCGTCCGCGGCCCTTTGCTTTGCCTCGGTTGCGGCGCCGATATGTTGCCACAGGGGGCGTAGCTGCCGGTGATTGCAAGCTCGCTGGCGGCGGGATTGACACCATGTTGCACGAGAAGTCTTTCAGCATTTCTTCCAGCTTCTCGATGGTGATTTCATCTTCCTTATAGAAGATGGACAATTCTTCGGGCAGAGGCAGCTTCTCGCCTTCTTGAGCCCTTTGTAGCATTTGGTGGAGCCAGCTTTTGAGCCTTGTTTTGCGCTCCATTTCTTCCCACGGGATGTAAATGTCCAGAGGGACTCCCCAAGTGGGTTTAGAGGGAATATACTCCTCCAGATCATCGATGAGCTTTTGCAGCTTCTGGAGTGGAGTAAGCTCTGCTGGGGCTGCCGCGGCCTCCTCTTGCTCAGCTTGCTTCTTTAGGCGCCTTTTCATGTTCTTGCGCCGTTCTTTTCTTGCTGCACTGCGCGCGCCATTTCGAGCGGCGTCAGCGGCTTGGCTTGCTCTGTTGTTTGAGAGGTGGTTTCTCGGCCGAGGCGACCGTGCGACCTTTCCCTCTTAGGGAACGCTGACAGAGTGTGCATTCTGGACGCCACCGTCGTCCAGCCAGCTTCGTCTTGTTGATGCTGGAAAGTGGAGTCAATTGCCTGCTCGATTATCTCGGGCGGCAGTTGTTGAAATTCAGCCCAATAGGGGCTTGGCTCTGGGGTGGCCGGCTCCATCACTGGCTGCTTGCCCCTGCGGTCTTTATCTTGCCGCTTGAGTATTCGCGGAGGCGAATTCTCAAAGCACTGCCCCTTACTCCTGTTTTCCGGAGTTTGTTCACGGGGAGGGGAGACTTGATGTCGTCGAGACCCCTTCTTTCGCCGAGGAGGTTGTTGCTGGGCTTCTTGCCTGGCCTCGGCCCGGGTTGTCGGGTTGCCTTCTGGGTCGATCTTTCCCTCTTGGATGAGGGATTTGACCCAGTCTCGGACAATCGGACACATATCCGTAGGATGCAGCAACATGGCATGGTATTTGCAATACATGGGGTGGTTTGTTTCCCTCTCCGTGTATGTTGGTGGCGGCCTGTGCGCCTTTACACAGCCTTGCTGCAAGAGTCTTTCGAAGATCTCCCCGGTCTTTGCGGTCGCAAAGGGGTTCGGGGAGACTCGCCACCCGGGATACCATAAGGCAGGGGCCTCGTCAGATGAGCCGCCTTCTGTCATATCCGGGTCCTCTTGATTATATCTTGAGGTGGGCTGCTCTTTCAGGGATATATCCTGAATTGCTGCGCCAAGCTTGCGCCTTCAGTGTCAGCTATGGACGACATCGGCGGTACGAGCCATCCTCGTTCATCAGCTTCGGGGGCTTGGAGGTTCTTGAAGCGCATATAGTCGCTTTCTTCGAATTCCCGTTGGGCTGCTTCCCTGGCTCTCATTAGGACCATGGAATTGCCTTCCGGGTCGATTTTCCCCTTTTGGATAAGGGACTCGACCCAATCCCGGACATCAGGGCACCTGTCTGTAGGGTGCAGCAGCATGGCGTGATACCGACAGTACATGGGGTGATTCAGCTCCCTTTCAGTGTACGTCGGCGGCGGTGTGTGAGCCATCACGACACCTCGTTGCAGGAGCTTCTCGAAGATTTCCCCAACATTTCTGGTCGCCAAGTGACTGCGGGGGGAATTTCCCTCCCGGGCACCACCAAGTAGGGGTTCGCCTGATGAGCCGCCTTCTATCATATCCGGGTCCGGGAAATGTGAAGGCCACCGGTGTATAAATTTCCGGTGGGTCGATGACGTTGACTGTATGCGTGACAACGTCAGCTGAATGGTCTGTCCATTCGCGAATGTGAGGCTGCGGTGGGTTGACACGGGCGTTGCCCAAGTCGATAATCCCTTGGTTGATCCATGCTTCAACCTTGTCTTTAAAGACGTGGCAGTCCTCTAACGCGTGCCCTGCATCTTGATGGTATATGCAGTAGTTTGGCGGGACGCTTGTTGGCGGCTGGCAGCCCAATAGCCCTGCTCGCAGGCAGGTACGGTAGAGTGCCAGTGTCCGATGGCGCGGGAAGGAATATAATCTTCCGGCGATTTCGTCATCAGACGGATTTGACGACTCCTCTGAGATCCATCCCCCGCAGGGGGGGCGCGTCCGGGGCGCAGGTGTGCCCACGGGCCCCTGGAGTCCTTGCTGGAGGGTCGTCAGACTTTCTTGCATGGTCCTCAGGTACATCAGCGTTTGGCGCTGACCGTGCCGCAGCGACTGAACCTGTCTTTCCAGGTTTTGCACTGTCTCGGACCATGTCCTGTGCTCTGAGGCTGAGGGATGATCCCCCTCCCATCCGTTGGTGGAATGAGCGTCCCAAGGATTTGCCTCGGGGTCTTCTGGCTCGGGAGCCGGCGCATTGACATGGATGACATTGGCCGACTGCCTCGATTGGTCCCAGGCATGGGGCTGTGGAGGATCGACCAGATGTTCATGCATGGTGATGAGGCGACTCTGGATCAGCTTCTGTACTTCATTTTGAAGACGTAGCAGTCTTCAATAGAGTGCCCCAGCATGCGGTGGTAGAGACAGTAATTTGGCTCATCCACTCTATCCGCTTCGCTTGGCCTTCTCAGCCGGAAGCTTGAGCAGGTCATTCTTCATGCACAGCTTGAAGAGCATCTTCGTATGGTCCCTTTTGAAGGAATACGGCGTGCTCATACGCTGTGGCAGTGAAGTTGGAGGCGGTCTTTCTTCCACCTTCTTGCTTGGGCGCCGAGGCCATGATCTTCTTCCCTTTACTTTGTGGGGCGAAGTCCACAGCATTGGCTTCTTTGCCCATAGCCCGCTCCTTGCCTGGCTTGCTCTTCGGAGGAGCTTGCATCGGGTTATCGGCGAAGAACATTTCGATCTCTGCCACGACCGCGTTGAGCTGGTCAAAACCCTTGATGTTTGTTCCCAGCAGCTTTTCGCTTATCTGCGCTGCCAGGCCCCGTCGACAGATGGTTATGGCATCTTCTTGCGTCGGGGGGTTGTCGCACCTCATGCTGAAGTCACGCCACCGCTTGATGAAGTCGAGTGCCGTTTCTCCTTTTCTTTGCCTGAGGGAGCACAGCTCTGCAAGCGACACCTTTCTCTCGGCCGTTTGGAACGGTCGATGAATTCTTTTGGAGGTCGGCCCAATCGACAATGGATTGGGCCTCAGCCTGGAGTACCACTGGAAGGCGGTGCCTGTCAGGGACGTTGCGAAGTAACGGAGGAGGTAGGATTCATCGAATGCCAACTCTCCCATGGCCGTTATATAGTAGGCCAGGTGCTCGTTTGGCGAGCCCTGCCATCGAACTTCTGCAACTTCGGCGCCTTGGGGAAGTCCGGTGGCAGCTTCTTGAATTGATGGTGGACGGGATATGGCACGCTGTAGAGATCTACAGTGGCAGTTCCCTCGCCTCGCTGAGCGAAGCGGTCGTCCACGATCTTTTCAATCATTCGCCGCTGGGCCACAATGTCTTCGGCCGCGGAGGCTTGGGAGTTTATGCCCCTGCGCGGCTGTTGGACCGGATCGACGGTATAATCGTTGACCGCGGCTATGCGTGGATTGACATCGGGCAGGTCGCCTTGTTGATGTCTTGTCCGAGCATTTTGGTTTGCCGTCGGCACTTGGCGGCGTGGCGCGTTTGCCCCTGCCTGCTGCCCTCGCTCCGTCAGGAGGTTGGCCATTTCAGCCTGCCAACGCTGTATGAAATCATACTTGGCGTCGTCCGTCATTGCTTGGAAGGCGGCCCTGGTTGGCGGCATGAGGAACACTTCGGCTTGGTCCCCGTCGGCCGGCAGTTGTTGATCTCCGAGGTGGAGGCTGGCGACTTCGTCTTGCTCCCCTCCTTCGAGGTCCAGCTGGACCTGCCCCTGGAGGGGTCTTTGATCATGCTCGAGTGGAGGCTCGAGGACCTGTCCCAGATTCGAGGGTCCGGCCTGACTGCCTTGCTGCCCTTGGAGAAGTCTTCTGGCAGCGTTTCTGGTGTACCGGAGGACGGTTTCGTCGTCCTGTCCGGGTTCGTTTATCCTGAGCGCTCCAGCAGGGATGCCGGATGGCCCAGGTGCTTCCCTTCCAGAAGCATAGCAGGTGAAGATCTTCATGCCTCCACCTTCTTCAGACGTCTGTTGCACTCTCCGCTTCTTGGGCTTCTGAGTGCTTGGACGGATTGCAGCTCCCAGCCTGGTGAAGACTGAGGCGCTCAGCCTTTCAAAGACTGAGACTCGAGGTGCGGAAGCTCCGGCTTGACTCGCGTCTCCAACCTCAGCAGTTTCTGCTTGGGCGGGGACGAAGTTGGGCTTCCTGTAAATGCCCCTGCGTTTGTGTCCGCGGGGACGAGGAGGTTCGGTTTCTTGAGCTTTTTCTCGCCCAGGCACCGTCACCTTCTTGGGGCTTTCGGCGGGTTGATCCGCTCTAGCCTGTTTGATCTGGCGGGCTTCCTGCTTGGTCACCCACATTTGCCTCATTTTGCGAGGCGGCTGGGGCGCCGAGCTCGATGCCTGCCCCTGTCGGGCTCCTTTTGGGGAGTCCCGATCTTCTTGCCGCATCCCCTGGAGGGGAGCGAATTTGTTGGAGGTGGCCACCGTGGGGACGCTTCTGTCCCGGGGCAGTATCGGCTCGCCTCCATCGAGCCTGACGCGGATGTCGCCAACTAGCACCGTTTTCCCGGAGTTGGAGACGACCGCGTGGGGCTTGCTGCCCCTGCGTCCCTGGCGCTGCCCCGTTTTCTAGGGACTGCGATGCAGGAGATTGTGTTTACCGAGAAAACTCGGCCTTGGCTTGGACGGGGTTTGGTGCCCCTGGTTGCAGTAGCTTTGGGCGCCGCCTTTGGAGTAGCTTGGACGGCGGGGACCACCCCTAGGAAGTAGGGGGATCCCACCACTGCAGGAAAATCGCCGAACACGAGCGGGACGGCGAGGTAGCCACACTTGGCGTGGCATGCGATGACTTGCGGACCGTAGGTGACGGCGGCCATCGAGCAGACTTGAATCGCAGGTGGAGACGGGCGTTTGATGCCGGCTTTCGCTCCTTGTACCTGTACTGTGGAAATTAGTCATCTTTATTTCTATATCGGCATACGGTCTTTTTACATATGCATGGAAGGCAGGAACAGTCCCACCGGGCGTGCCAGATTGTTGGAACGCGGATTTTTTTTTCTTTCTCATTTTTTTCAATTTATTTTTTTATCCCTCACTTCTTCTCTGAAATGACGGATTTTGGGCGTGCCAGACTGTTTACGAGAAACAGACAAAGATTTGTTTTACGAGGAGTATTGGGTGCGAACCCTGATACCCTCGAATTACATTTCATTTATTTTCCGCGTGCGCTCGCGTTCAAGGCGATTGGAGTGGTCGTGTACTGGACCGTTCCCCACCGACCGAAGTCGATGTTTCATTTACATCGAGTATAACACTCGAATACCTTCGGATGCGTAATGTTTATTAAAAGACCGTATGCCGAGATTTAAAGAAAAAGACAGATGACAAGTAAATTTCCACAATTTTATTCAAGCTTATGTCATTTATATCCATGACATTTACATTGGTGCCTTTAGTGGGGTTTTGTACCTCCACTGGGCGATTACAAGTATTTCGTGTACATGAGCGTCGACGACAGGGTGTTTGTTCCTCCGTCGGACGTTACACGGTATGGGGAGTACATCAATGTCCGTGACAGGGTGTTTGTGCCTCCGCCCGGTATTTGCGGGATATGCGGCTTGTATTTACGCGCACGATGAGGTGTTTGTGCCTCCGTCGGACGTTTACAAGCTTGTCGGATCCTCGATGCTCGAGGCGGGGTGTTTGTGCCTCCACCGAGCATTTACCGACTATTTGTACTTTTAAGTCTACGACAGGGTGTTTGTGCCGCTGTCGGACAACATTGCCTCGACGCAGTCATTCGGTGACGGCGGAGGACTTAAATACAAATGCTGGGAGTCATGTGACAACCTGTGGTGTCTTCCCGCGGACGTGGCGCAATGCAGCCCGAACGCTGAGGACGGAACACCAACGGACGCCAAGGACTTCTCCTCAGCACGTGCGGCCTATTTAAGCTCACGCACGGTCGCACTCTAAGCACGGGCTTGTGAGCGCGAGACAAATGGCTCTTCTGTAGGCCGATTGGCGTGTTGGAAGCCTCCTTGCAAATGGGGGTATGCCCCCCTATTTATAGGATTCGTGGGGGGCATACCGGCGGGGTACCCTCCCCGGCGGAGGTGTCGCGGGCACGAGCGTCGAGGGCGAGCGCGAGCGCCGAGGCTGGGCGCGAACCGGCGAGGGTGCTGGGCGCGAGGCAGACTGGCGGAGGGGGGTCGCCAGTCAGGGGACCTGACCGGCGGCCCTCCCTGCTGGCGCGGGGGCCGAACTGGCGGGCCCCCTGCTGGCGGGGCCGAACCGGCGGCCCCCTGCGCCAGGGGGGCGAACCGGCGGCCCCCTTGCTGGCGGGGGCCGAACCGACGCCCCCTTGGCGCGGGGGGGGCGAACCGGCGCCCCCCTTGCGCTGGCGGGGAGCCGAACCGGCACCCCTGCTGCGCTGGCGGGGAGCCGAACCGGCGCCCCTGCTGGCGCGGGGGGGCTAACCGGCGGCCCCCTACTGGCGCGGGGGCGAACCGGCGCCCCCCTTGCGCTGGCGGGGGGCGAACCGGCGCCCCTGCTGGCGCGGGGGGCTAACCGGCGCCCCCCCCCCCCCTGCTGGCGCGGGGTGCTGACCGGCGCCCCCTTGGGGCCTCCTCCTTGGCCCGCCTATATAAGTGGGGCCTCCCGTCACTTTCTCCGTACCGTTCGGGAGAAGATTTGGGAGAGAGCTCTGCGGGCCTCCCTTGGTTTGTTGGTTGACGGCCGTGCCGCGCACGTGCACACGTGCACCGCCTGTGCTTCCTCGGCCGTCCTACGTGCGTTCATCCCCGTTTTCTGGAGGCACGTGCATTTGGTCTCCCGGAACCCTTCGGCTTCAGGCGCGACTTCGAACTCCACTCCGAACGTGGATTTTGTGACACCCGGAGTACGTGCTCTTCGTCGACGAAGACTTTTCGGGTTTCTCGCTTCCGGGCCACCCTGGTCTGGCGCGAGTACTCGAACTTGTCTGTTTCTGACGTCCGAGCGGGGGAGATCGGGGGTTTGTCCCCGGTTCCCCCAGGGCGTATTTATCGCCCGGGGTTCGTTTAAGCCCCGATATTTTTCGGGTGCAACACTGGGCCATTTTAACACATGGACACTATTAACTTAGAAAGGTTAAATGCAACTTAAGCAAGACTGTCCCAGTTGAGGCATAAAGGATGGACATTTTTTAGTTTCTCACTCCCTTATGGATCCTTAAGAATGATATCTCAAAATCTACTCCAACATTAGAGAAAATAATTAGCTAAAATTTGTCCAACAGGAATCAGTGAGCTACATGCATCAAGAAAGACATGAAGAAAAGATAGCACATCTAGATGATTCTAGAGAGCATGACACTTACATCAAGTCGTTGAACCTGGGTAAGATTACCATGAAGTTCAGCGGCTTTTAATCCAGTAAAACCAAATATGATCTTTAGCCTATGTGCAGCCTCCTTTGTTCCACTGTATGAAAAGGTGAAAAATGCTGTGTCAACAATGTGGCATATACATTTTTAAAAGGAAATAAGGACCTACATGACAAATACAAAAGTAAGCCAAAGCATCTTACATGCTACCACAACCAATTCAAAATAAAGTTGGATAATAAAAATGCATTATGTTAACTGAGGTCATGTGAACCTGTTGCTTGTCATTCTACATTGTAAGTGAACTGATCAAATGAATGTCTAAGTCCAAACTGAATATGTAACAATAACATAAAGCAAACAACGTGATAGAATTCTAGTAAATGGTGTCAAAAATTTTGATGATCTTTTTATCAGTCTCCAAAATCCACTATGCTAGAGAAATGATTACACAACCATAAATGTAGACATGCGAAGAAGTGAGAAAAGAACACATTCAAATTGACAGCATATAAACCTGAAAATAATCACTTTATGAGTGAAGGTCCTTGAACAGAGAGCAAGAAGAACAGCCTCCTGATTTACTTCTCGCAACCGACGAATTCTGACTACTCTGTGTCAATAACGAAAAATTAGACAGGTCTGCACAATAGGGTGAAATAACAGAAGTGATAAGAGTATCAAGAACAGTGGGAAGATGCAATTATGGAAGAGAAGTGCTGAAATTAGACATCCAGAAGAAGCTTAAGAGATACTGTAACTATAAGGATGCAAGAGAGCCTTAACAAGTGGCTCAATGGACATCAAGGTCCTCCGTGTACACCAAGGTCTAAGGGGTCTCAGATTCAAACCCAGCATGCTCATGTTTAATGGAATTTAAAGGAAGGTTGTATAAATAGGTTGTGCGTAGTTCCAACCCAAAAAAGAAAAAAAAAAGTAAGGATGCAAATGGCAGAATGACCTTGAGAACACAGGAACAGAATCCTAGCCACCAACAACTTGTACAAACAGACGAGCAAAGGCGGTTTCCCAGAAGAGCACCAATGTCCGTAGACTCTGTACCACTATAGGCGTTCAAATGCAAGAGAAATTGAAAGTACTTGTGAAGAAACATGTCTCAAGCATGCCATATTGACGAACATGCATTTCATTAAGATGTACTGGATCATCCATTATTTATTTTTTTCTGAAACATGGTTGGTACCACGGAATATATCAGAGAGAAAGAAAGAGTGTATAAGTATAGAACAAGACCCTTTACAAAATGACATCCACACCAAGATGGTGTACCCCCCCCCCCCAAAAAAAAAAAAAAACTCCCCAACAGCAAAAAGAGCTGGGAGTTAGAAACCTCCACCACACATAAGTGTTTAGCCCATAAATAAGCCGATTCTCTAGCAAGAGAAAATATACTATCCTCCGATCTCACTTCCCTTCTGAAAAATCATATTGTTCCTTTCCCTCCAAAGCACTCAGAAAATAGCGTGCAGGATGAGCCACCAGATTTCCGAATCACCCTTCCAGGGTGATGGAGTCTTCCACTTGGACAGAAGCTGCTAAACAAAATCGCAAAAAGGCATGAGTTGCTGAAGACACTGGCCAAACCTGTCCCAAATGCTCCTGGCAAGAGAACGACTCACAAAAAGGTGACCTAGGTCTTCCTCTTCCTCCCCGCATAGGCTACATCCTGTCAAAATATTTTGCATAAAGGATGCCAGCCTGTCACGAGTAGGCAGGCTCCCGTGGGACAGCGTCCAAAGTCCAAACAACACCTTAACTCTGAGCAGACTATGGGCTTACCAAATGTAGCTAGCAGGACCGAGACAGACACCCCACCCCCAATCTGAAATGATATTGTAGGTGGAGCTGACTGAAAACCTATCTCCCCTCCCCCATCCCCACATCCATGAGTCCCTCCTATCCTGAACTGGCTGAGAGTGTCGAAGGAGAGATAACAACTGCTTCACTTCTCCTGCCTCCTCAAGCATAACGTTCCTCCTAAAGGTGGGCATCCAAGAACCGACGAACAGATCAAAATCATAACTGGATCATCCATTATTAGCATGAATTATGTAAGAACAGTCCAATTCATAATGCAGTGCTATCATTCGGCTGCTCTGCATTGCTTGAATAGATTAGTGGTACAACCACTTGTTCCTCAAAAAAGAGTAACTTTAATGTAGTCAACACACAGAATATAGAACCATCTTGGTTAATATGTTTTTTTTTTTTGAAATGTGGATGGTACCACAGAATATATTAAAAAGGGGAAAGAATGTACAAGTGTGGGGGTATAAATAAACAAAAAAAACCTCTATACACAGAAGGCCCACTCCCACACAAGAACTACACAAACTGTCATCTCAGCTCCCCAAAGACAAAAAGAGGCACGAGTTGGAGGTATCTACTTTGCCCCAAAGCTTAGCCAACAAACAAACTTTGTTTCTAATAAACTGGAAAATGAGTTCCTCTGACCTTGCTTCTCTCCTAAATATTCTATTATTTCTCTCATTCCACAAGGTCAAAAGGGTGGCATGAAGAATAAGCCACCAAATCACACGGTCTCCCTTGTTGAATGCACGATCTTTCCAGGCACGAAGAAGAAGATTAACCTTGACCAAAGTGGGAATATGCTGCTGAATACACCGTCCAATGAGATCCCAAACTCCTTTAGCAAAAGAACAGGCTGAAAAGATATGATCCATATTCTCCTCTACCTCACCACATAGACAGCAAACTGTAGATATGTCCTGAAGGAAGAGTGAAAGCTTATCACAAGTAGGCAAGCACCCATGAAAGACCCTCCAGTTGAAGACCTTAACCTTTGAAGGACTCTTGAGAGCCCAAATCTGATCCGCCAGTTCATATCTAAGACCTCTGTCCACTAGCATATGATATGCCGATTTCACCGAGAACATCCCATTCTTCTGGATCTTCTCCCATCTCCATCTCCAAGAATCCTGCATGGAGGTTGGCGACCTGTATTGAGCAAGGAGGGAAAGCAGCTGAACGAACGACATATTTCTTCTAAATGTAAGTGCCCAAGTTCCGCCTGAAAGAGTCTCCTCAAAATAGGATGCAACTGTGGCTGCCGGGGCAGAGCAAATGGAGAATAATTCTGGAAAATATGCTGCCAAAGAAACTTCCCCACACCACCTATCATGCCAAAAGGAGCATATCCTGCCATCACCCAAGGATACTCTAATACTAGCTCTAAAGAAATCAATACACTGGATAATACCCTTCCAGATCCGAGAGACACTGTAAAGAGGTGGTACATGTCCCAGACTCTTGAAAACCCAAAGTACCTCTGCTTCACAGCTAAACAGGTCTTTTGGAGTCAGTGCATGGTCTGACGCTAATCAGTACAAGGATGTCAGCTTCGGTTTCGGACTCGGTTTCGGCCGGGTCTGAAACCGAAACGGATTGGTTTCGGCCTTTTGACCGAAACAGATCGGTTTCGGCCGTTTCGACCGAAACCATTAAAATAATATTTTCTATAATAATAAAAGAATATAAAAAGGGGTTTCGGCCGAACCGGTTTTGGTTTCGGCTGAAACCAACAACCATGAATCAGTATGCTTCTGTTTGTCACCTCTCTTCAAATTCCTCTTTCCAACAGACAATTGAGAAGATTTTCATAAACTCATTAGAGCACAAAATAAGTCCTTCAACTAAAAAGGTGTGACATTATTAGATTTGTCCCAAGCATCTATTCATCAGGAATTAACATGACCTTCACACTTGCCAACTGGCAGAAAGTAGTTAGTTTGACTACAGTTGGAATGAGTATTTTGCCTTCAGTACCAAATACCAATCTTGTCTGGAAAGTGCAAACCAAAATCTCCAAGGACAAAACTTCTCTGGGAGTATGAGCAGTCAACAGGTTCAAACATATCTCTTATCTTGTCTAGAGCAAGCTCCATTAACAATATTTCAGTTATTCAAGTAAGCTTGGAACCTAGTTCATTACAAAGGCACACTGAACGATGCAACTTCATAGAAATCACACATTTTAAAACAAGCAATATATGAACTTAGAAATGGATGGCACTTCAAATGGACGAATAACAAGCAAGCTATCCAATACATAGTGTCTAAGAAAGAGAAATTACTCCTCGGTCAATGTGGCAGGACGCTTAGTAGATGGATCTGCTTCCAGCCGGATGGGTTTTGAAAGTGAGAGTTTGGTTAGTTCATCAACTTCTTCGGTCATTGTCGCAGAAAAAAGCATTGTTTGCCTCCGCTTGGGACAGAGCTTTATCTGAAACAAGACATCATCATTCACAAACATTCAGAAAATTTAGAAAGCTGAATCCACATAATTAACACCATAAATACACACATATATTTACGTATGCGTATATGTGTGTGTGTATATATATATATATATATTATATAGAGAGAGAGTGAGTGAGTGAGAGAGAGACTAGACATAAAGGTTCCAAAACCAAAAAAAAATTGTATAGACACAATGTTTCTTTCATTTAATCAAAGGAGCTCATTACATCACCAGTCTGTGCCTGAAGCATTTCAAGCACTGTTTTCAATCCATAGCATTCATCTTCAAGGTAGGTGATCATATGCAACTGCCATATGGAAGTATGGAACCCAAGTAAATAACAGGCAGTGTGGAAATGATGGGTGTTTACCTTTTATCAGTTACTACCCTTATAATATAACCGATCTATTTTCCTTTCTGTTTGTTTAGTACCAACTACCAAGAGTAAACTAACCCCACCCAGGATCAAGTCCAAAACAGAAGAAGCCATGCCATGTGAAGGTTAAATGTCATTGAACCCAGGTAGTACCCACGCTGCATTTATGTCCATGGTGGGGGCAATACTGTAGCCTACAATTTTCCCTGAAGTGTGTATCAAATCCCCCACTGTGAAGGACCTTTTAAAGAGGATGAATTCTCACTTTTAAAGAGAATGAGTTTTCGCATTGATTTTTTCACCTTATATCTTATTATGTATCAAAGAGAGTGAGCTCTAATGAAACTCCTAGATAATGGACACTCAAAAATTTAACAGTCACAACATGAATCAATTTCCACTGATCAACAGGACATTTCCCAAGTAATGTTCCTTTCGAGCACTCATCTTTTATCCAAGAAGTTGACTGTAGCATATCTTGAAATCATTTAAACATCGCAATAAATTGTTAACCATGTGAAAACGAAAATAGTTTAAATTCTGATGATATATTGAATTGCAAATAAATCCATGAAGTTATTGTTTCAGATGCTTTGAACCTGGCAATAGAAACTCTTCGTTTCTGGCAACATAGCACAGTTCACATACAAGCAAGACAACAATATAGACCATGCACCTTTTTTAAACTATTGATGATCCATGCACTATACAACTCGTAGTTAAACAGGAACGAGCATCTCATCAACAGTTCAATACATCAGAAACAAAACACACTGGACACATGACATGCACATATTCACAGATATCTGATGATAGGAAACTAGAAAAAATAATAGACAGTAAAAGCTAAAATACAACAAAGCCTAACAGCTAATTACACACCAAAATGGCTCAAATTCTGGCCATTCAATGATGACAAGCATGACAGAACCTCAAGATGGAAAGAGCACAGCAACAGATACATCCATCATTGTGGAAAAGCAACAAGAACAAGGAACAGCTGCAATACTAGTTCATGGATTTCCTGACTGAAGCCAAGTTCCAAAAGCCGATCAGCCTCATCGAGAACCAGGACTGCAAGATCTTCCAAGCCAACTGACTGGGAATTACGTAAGTGATCTATTATGCGGCCTGGAGTGGCCACAACAATATCAGGCATGGCTCTCAATGCTGCTGCTTGCACCTGAGATGGAACATGAATTCAATGTCATTGTAATTTATGCAAAATATACAGTCACTATTCAGAGAGGGGAAAGCATGCTTAAATTACAAGAACAATAACTTGAGAATGAGCTGCAAGATGAGTACAAAAACAAATAATTAACAATGGAAAGGAGGAAGACTTGTTGATAATGGCATTTAAGGGAATTAAGGAGTCAGCAGTAAGGGATGAATCTGATATAAACTTTGAAGGCCATTTATAAACAAATGTCAGCAATTTGCCAGGAGTTCTTTTTTTCTTTCAGCTTGTAAGTTTTACTACTATAACCTATATAGCATTCATTCTAAATCCTACTTTAAACCTGACCCAGCAGGTTTGAACCTTGGATCTCTTGAGTATACATGGAGGGTTTTACCAACTGAGCCACTTGAGTACAAATTACTGCTCTAATTCCCACTATTTATATATTTAAAAAAAATCACTTTCTCCCTTCCTTAAGTTGCAATATTCCATCTTCAAGAAGATAAAGGATAATGCAAAATGTAAGAATAAAAAATGGTATGTGTTAAATACATCATGAATCTTGTATGAAGCACGCTGTCCATTTTGTTAATGAAGAACCTGATAACAATGTGATAGAGAATAATGATAAATCAAATGCCAAAACAAACAAAAAGGTAGTACCTTAGTTGAAAGTCCACCAACAACAAGGCAACATCTAATGTCAGTGAACTGAGCAAGCTTCTCAATCATGCTATGCACCCTGCAAAGAAAAAGGATATATCTTTCTAGTCAGAATGCATGGCATATTCAGATAGCAACAATGAAACATTTTGTTGATATCAAAATTGCTAAAGATGAACGATAACATCTAAGTAAAAAGAAGAAACCATGAAGTTTGGCACCATATTCAAACCAATGATACATAAATAAATATATGCATATATGAGTAGCAATCAACTATAGAAGTAAGAACAGAAGGAGATTTCATTCAGTTAATAAGTCTAATAGAAGGGGCATTTTTATTTTTATTTTTATTTTTATTTTTTGGGGGGGATGAGAAAAGAAGCAATACAGAACCTGTGTCGAGTTTTAAGTCTATGAGAGAATGAAATAAATGAGGAAGGACAACCAAGGATTACCCAAAGCAGCACAACAAAGAAGTGGGGAAGGACAGGCATTTCTAATTTTCATTCACATGGCAGCAGAATGATGAATGATAGAGTGATCCCTCTATACATCTAGGCCTTGTCAAACAGCTACATATTATTCAGCATATTTTCTGACACAATGATAGAAATAGAGTCACACTGTGTAAGAAAGGTTCGTGTATAGCACAAATCCTTCTTCATCAAACCTCTCTACAACTTGATGGGGATATAATAGAAATAACTGAACCAAGGTTGGAGAACGATATTACTAAAGGCAAGATTCTTCCCTGTTTGAATGACGGAAATGCAGTCATAGTGCATAGATAACATTAATCATTTTTTTGGAAGGTGACCAGATGGCCAAATTTCTTTGAAAATAGACAAACACACGGTACATCAGAACCAAGACAATAAAGGGATGTCCTCCACCAAGATGGCCGAATAAACCCCAGATCCAGACGAAATCCCCCCATAAGATCATCCAAAGTTAGCTGTTTCCAATCATCCAAAGTTACATAGTAAAATGGACTGAAAAATTCTGGTTCCATACACAATGAAATGTCAATCTTTAGAAGATCGATGCAGCACTTAATAATTGTGGAATGACGTCCGAATTCCACTGTGAAAACTGTATTGCCACTTTTCTTGCCATATAGACCACAGTAGTAGCCAAGCACATCATCCATGTGTCACTGTCAGTGTCAGCCTCCATTGACTTATACCCACACCATTTCCCACCAGCCCAAGTATGCTCCTTGGACAGCCATAAACAACGTGCACCCTCTATTGGGGTGCCCCGTCTTGGTGTGGATATCTTTTTGTAAAGGAGTTGAGATGCTGGCTTTTCTTATAGGGGACAGCTATTTTGTATAGAGGTTTTTGTTAGTTATACCGCTACACCTGCACATCCTTTCCTCTATCAATATAATTTGTCGTACCGTCCATATTTCAAAAAAACATGCACCCTCTATCACAAGAGCAGTCAATGTCTCTAAGACAGATCTGACAGGCGAAGACATTTTATTTAGCATCTTTCCTGATGGTGTTGTAGTGGAGCTAGACTTTTGGAAAAAGGTTCATCGATAGCATGAGTCCATCACAATCACCTGCACTGTCATGAACATATGAGGTATAGCAGAAATAAAAACAGACCCAAGGTTTTAGCTACTGAATTCAACTCCAACAAAAGCTGCACCATCTGAGTGAGTTGAAGCTGGGACCTAAAAGGTTTCATGCTTGCTTGTTGTCAAATGTCAACCCACCGATTACACACCCATATAAGTGTGTACCATGTCCATTACATTCTATGTTATCAAAGGCAACAGAGACTGTAGCCCATGAGATAAGGGCAGGCAAGGCAGCACCCAAGTCACCTTGCTTAGGCTCATTTTTGCCCAGGTGAGCCCAGGCCTCCATAGCCACCTTCCTTGGCCCTGTTCGGACCAAATTGGTTTATATGCATGACCGTGAATTTGTTTACTTGCAATGTAGTTTGTTAAACAAATGAATGGATTTAGCAAGTTACACAATAATTTGGTACATAGGAATGAATACTTTTATGAAATATATTTGCTTCATCCATTCATTTAGGTGATATTCACAAATATTCCTATTTCTAAACAATATGATATTTAATCATATATCGCCTAGGCCATCACCTAGGCATTTGAGGCTGAGGCGACCCTTGATCACCTCGGCCAACTCTTGCCTCTGACTACATAGATTACATTCCAGAAGAACCATCTAATCTATCAATTGAGATCAGAGAGCAAACATATCAAGGGATTGACTTCAAGATTATTTGAACTGGCATTTTGGCTAAAACTTTTTAGAAGAAGTATAGATTATTGGAAAACAACATCTACAACAATTGTTGAACAGGACAAGATGAATGTGGATTAAACTGTAGATAACCCTTAATCTTCATAAACTGAGGCAGTAAGCCTATAACAAGCCCTAGCATCAGGTAGAGTTTGGGGGGTTAAAATCTATTGGAAATTATTAAGATAGCCATAACAAGATTAACTGGTAAAAATAACTAATGTTTTTAACAAAAAGAAACAACAAGGATATCCAATTTGAGTAGAACATATTTCAGCCCATAAATAAATTGAAAACATCTAAATATACTACAAAATGCACTTCCTTTATAATCAATTCAAACTTACTTAAAGTATAAAGTATATGTAATCATTTCTTCTTTTTTGAAGGTATTTTTTTAAAAGTTTTTTTAAGGTACATAATTATTTCTTGTTTCCCTTAATTCTTTTAAAAGTAGTTTGCTCCTTCCTTTCTCACTGTTATTTCCCAGGTTGCTAATTATGGTCTGAACCTAGGCTTCCTTTTCTGTCTATTTCTAGTCTTGAGCAAGATAAGCTTATGATCAGTGATGATCAGTGACGGGCTGTTTCACATGTGGAATTTTTTTTTTAAATATCCATTTGTTGGATAGATATGCGTATATTTTTTTTAGCATTTCATTGATTCCACATATTTGATTTGTCAAACAATTTAGGGTTCATGTACTGGACCTTTCTCCACCAACCAGAGTCAATGTTAATTCACATCGAAAAAAGTCCAAACACCTTTGATTTACTGTCAATGAATGTCGTTTGCCTCTATCCATTGTGACATTAATGACCTTGATGATCTCCCATTATGGTACATTCTCTGACAAAGAAATTTGAAGACTTTACTTGCTTGTACATATGTAATTCGATTACAATCGATCTTTCAAGACTTTTACAAATGGCCCCGATTATGTAATCAAGTCTTCAGGATTACATTCGGTCACAGTCAAACCTTCAGAATTTGCTCCAGCCTGCATTTGGATCCATTGAATTTGCTTCTATTATGATCGGGTCATTGAATTTGGTTTTGTCCCCTGATCAGACACTTGAATTTGAATTCTATCACGATCAGATTGTTGAATTTAAATTCCATCACGAACAAACTGTCGAATTTGAATTTATCACGAACAAACCGTTGGATTTGAATTTATCACGATCGAACGTTGCATTTGCTTCATGGTCATGACCACTCTTGTAATTGTGATCAGACCCTTAAGTTGACTTGATGTCTACAAAGGACATTTCTTGTTGCTCCTAACCCCTTCTGGGTATTTTCGCAATTTCTGACCCTTTTCGGGGATTTCTGCAATTTCTTCCTCTTTCTAAGTATTTTTGCAATTTCTTACCCTTTTGGGTATTTCTACAATTTCTTCCCCTTTCAAGATATCTTTGCAATTTGTAATCCTTTAGGGTATTGTGCAATTTTCTATCCTTTCTGGATATTCCAATTTCATACCTTTCCTGGATATCTCTGAAATTTTTAACCCTTTCTAGCTATTTCTGCAATTTTTTACACTTTCTAGGCAAGGTTGGTCAGATCGGAATTGGGAATCGAATAAAAAATTTCATGATTCGATCCGATTCGCCTGAATCGGTCCCAATCAGATCGATTCACATGTATATATACATATATATACAAATATATTTATAGAGTGGTGCTACAATAGGGTGGTACAGCCCCGTTGTACTGTAGCACTCCGATGTTGGATAATGATCCAACAGTGGTTAAAAAAAATTTGGACATGCTCGCACCCATTATGGGCACCTGCGGCACGTGCGTGGATTGCCCGTTGGATCGCCATCCAACAGGCTGCAGCTGGGTGTGGCGGGGCCGTATTAACAGGCCCCGCCGCATTCTAGCAATTCCATATATGGGGGCTATGTTATAGCGGGGCCCCTTGGTGCGGCCCCACCATAACCAAGTGCGAAACCCTCAGATTTCCATCCGAGGGTTCCGCAACCACGCGCTCACCTGCGTTTTGCACGCCTTCGAGTGCCGTTTCTTTTTTTAAAATTTGCGCCCTTGGATCACGATCGAAAGGCGCAAGCTACAGTACGGCGGTGCCGCACCACCATACTGCAGCATTTATTTATTTATATTTATAGATATATATGTATATATATAATACATATATATTTGTATGATATAATATGATTATATATGTATACATATATTTGTATGTCATATAATATATATTATATATATAAAAAGGGAATCTTGAGTACACGATGTGTGGTAAGACTAAGAAAGATAAGATTAGGAATGAGCGCTTCCGTGAGGATTTGGGGATAGCTCCAATTGATAGAAAAATGAGAGAAAATAGACTTAGGTGGTTTGGACACATGTACCGTCACCCTAACTCGGCGCCGGTTAAAAGATGTGGCCAAATTTTAGTTGATGCTAGTAAAAGAGCTAAGGAAAGACCTAAAATGAGATGATGCGATGTTATTAGGAAGGACTTGGACTTCTTGAGTTTAAACACGACTATAGCACTTGATAGAAATCTTTGGCGGAAATGGATTCATGTAGCCGATCCCAAATAATGGGATAAGGCTCTGATGATGATGATATATAAAACGTGAATCGGGGGTGAATCGGGCGTATCAAGGATCAAATCTTCCCCGACACGCACGCACCAATTCGAGGGAATCGGTCCAATTCACCCCGATTCGTCAAACCATATTTCTAGGTATTTCTGCAATTTCCTACTCTTTTTTTGTATTTCTACAATTTCTTGCCCTTTTGGGTATTTATGCAATTTCTTACTCTTTCTGAGTATTTCTGCAATTTTCCACATTTTGGGTATTTATGCAATTTCTTACCCTTTCTAGGTATTTTCATCCTTTCTTGACTTTCTCAGGACATTTCTGTCATTTCTTGACATTTCCAAATATTTCCATCATTTTTTGACATTCTCATGTCTTTTCGATATTTCTTGACTTTCCAATATTTCTGTCATTTCCTAACTTTCTCACGATGTTTCTGCCATTTCTTGACATAAATGTGGGGTGGATAGCTCCACTCTGTCATTTTTGTCATTTCCTGTCAAGCTCAGGAGAGTGCACGTCGCTTCAGGGAAGTGACATGGCCCCGCTCCACTGAGTCGTGCAACACTAAACAGCATTTGCACTCTAAATAAAGACATTTTGGTAATTATGAGATACTCCATGGGTTTAGCAGAAATTTCTCGAACAGGCTCTCCTCTTGTGGTAGAATGGGGAGAACCCGGCGTTTTAAAACAAAACAGACTTTTCCTTCTTGTAATGTTACGCAGCCTACGCTAGGCCTCTCTTCTCCCGAACAAGAGCTTTTTCCAAGCACAACAGTCCCTAAGGGTTTTTTTACAAAAGGTACATGTTACAGTGAGGGTCCCAACCTGTAACTCCTCCTTCCTTAAAAAAAACAATAATAGGGTGTTTGGTTGCACTTTTTTAACGGTTTTTTCTCTTCAATTTAAAAAAGGACAGACATCTTAACACGTTTGGTAAATAATTTTTTTTTAAAGTAAAAATTTTATCCTATGTAAATTACACACACTGCTCTCTCCTTCCTCTCCCAGACTCCCCCGCCCCGATGGCTCCCCCTCCTGCCCACTCCCCCTGTGCCGGCGACTTCCCCTCCCCCCCCCGGAACCCCCACCCCACTGCACCATCCCCTCTCCCCGCGGCCCCGCCCCAGCAGCTCCCCCCCCCTCACTCGCCCCAGCCCCACCCACCCCAGCGGCTCCCCCTCCCCCCGCTCGCCCTGCACCCTCCCCCCACCCACCCCCCCGCCGCCCTGCCCTGGCTGCACCCCCTTGCGCCGGCGGCTCCCCCTCCCCTAGCCCCACCCGCCCCCACCCCGGAACCCGCCCCGGCTGCTCACCTCCCCCCTGCCCCCCCCCCCCCGCCCCCGCCTTGGCTGCACCCCCCCTGCGTCGGCGGCTCCCCCGCCCCCAGCCCCACCCGCCCCCGCCCCCGCCCTGGCTGCACCCCCCCTGCGCCGGCGACTCCCCCGCCCCCAGCCCCACCCGCCCCTGCTCCGGAACCCCCACCCGCCCCTGCCTCCGCCCTGGCTGCACCCCCCCCCCTGCGCCGACGGCTCCCCCTCCCCCACCCCAGCCCCACCCGCCCCCAACTCCCCGCCAGAACCCCCACCCGCCCTGCGCCCCAAACACATCAATATAACTTTTAAAATTTTTGATATTTTTACACATTTTCATAATTTTAAATTGAAAGTAAAAAACGAACACAACATGATTTTTTAGGTAGAAAGAGTTTTTTTTTAATTGCTCCCAAACACCCTATAAACTTCTTCCTCTGCTTCCCTCCTTACGCAGCCTCCTTGCACAGTTGCACTTAGCCAAGTTGAAGCCTTTCCAAAGAAAAATTCCCCCTTTTTATAGAGGTGGAAGAAGGAAACCAGAAGAGTACTCTCCTGGTTAGAGCGCCCAGGAGGGTTGCAACAGGGAGATCCTCCCACTGCGCGTGACCGGGAGGCCTCCTCCTTCCTCTTCTTTTTTTTTATTTCTTGGTCAAACTGGGAGAGTACCCTCCCGGTGGCATGAAGAGAGCCACAGGAAGACCTCCTCCTTCCTTATTTTATTTTATTCTTGGTCAAATTGGGAGAGTACTCTCCCAGTGGCATGACCAGGAGAGCAACCAAGAGACCTCCTCTTTTCCTTCTCTTTCTTCTTTTTTTTATTTCATTTTAATCTTCTTCTCTCACTCTCATTTTGTTTTTGTTTTTTTTTTTTTTGTTTGGGGGGGGGGGGGGGGGGGGGGGTAAATTTGTGGGGTCCAACATGGCCTAGCCCAAACAAATGTTGCGCTTCCCAGTCTACAAAGACAATGAAGTAGGACAAGCAATCCTGATGTTGGACCATCAACTATTCAACTGTGTGAAAGAAGCAATCGCAGTGCAGAAATTAATGAACACAGTCGCATGAAAGTCCTGGAATTTCTCCATTTTCCCAATAAATGGCAAGTCTCTCAATCTCTTGAGGGGCAAGGAGACAGCAGTTCATCCTCCATACACCAAGTGTAACAACTTGGATTTTTAAATCCTAAATAAATAGGAATAATAATAATAATAATTTGTGGAGAGATTTGATTAAAGACACATCAAACGGTAGGGCAATGGATAAAACAGTCAACAATCGATGCTGGTCAGCAATCGATATTTAAGGACAATCGATGTTGGTCCGCAATCGATGTTTAAGGACAATCGATGTTGGTCCGCAATCGATGTTTAAGGACAATCATGTATCAAATCGATTGACCAAGATATAACGTTGTCACTCGAAGTGGGACTTCGTATATGACGAAATTGGACTTCGTATATGACGAAGTTAGCTTCAACTGATCACGACCAAATCGTACATGACAGAGTGAAACTTCGTATATGACGAAGTAGGACTTCTTATATGACGAAATGGACTTCGTATATGACGAAGTTAGACTTCGGATATGATGAAGTTAGCTTCGACCGATTAAAACCAAATCGTGCATGACGAAATGGGACTTCGTATATGATGAAGTTAGACTTCGGATATGACGAAGTTAGCTTCGACTGAACATGACCAAATTGTGCATGACAAAGTGGAACTTCATATATGACGAAGTGGACTTCGTATATGACAAAGTTAGACTTCGGATATGACGAAGTTAGCTTCAACTGACCACGATCAAATCGTGCATGACGAAGTGGGACTTTGTATATGACGAAGTTGGACTTCGGATAGGACGAAATTAGCTTCGACCAATTATGACCAAATCGTATATGACGAAGTAGAACTTCGTATATGATGAAGTTGGACTTCGGATATGAGGAAGTTAAGCTTCGACTAACCACGATCAAATCGTGCATGACGAAGTGGAACTTCGTATATGACGAAGTTAAACTTCGGATATGACAAAGTTAGCTTCGACTGATCAAGACCAGATCGTGCATGACGAAGTAGACTTCGTATATGACGAAGTTAAGCTTCGACTAATCAAGACCAAAACATGTATGACTTCATATATGACGAAGTTAAGCTTCGGCTGACTACGACCAAATCGTGTATGACTTCGTACATGACGAAGTTACTCGTCATTGCCAAACTATAAAATTCGTGTTAATTATATATCCAATAATAAAAGGGGGTTAGTTTAGATAAATATGGGAAGTATTGACCCTAAACCATGATTAAAAATTATGTCCAGCGAGGAGTCCAAATCTGTTTCCTAAAACTAACCAAGTAGGAACAGACCTGTTACAGAAATGACTCCTATAGAAGTTCTAAAACATAATAGGACTCTTACCAAGAGTTAAGAAAACTACAAACACGGAAATTTGCACCATCACGGCGCTATAAAACCATCATAAGACCCCCATAGCCAACCCTAGACTTCACTTCGTTGCTGAACGTGGGAGGAATTTCCAGAAGTAAGGAGGAAGAGCTAGTAGCAAGGTTTCAAGGATCCTTCATCCCTTAACATCTGCTTCGACCTATAAAAACCCTGTATGAGAAGCAACCAAAGGTACGTGATCTCGGGCACCAACTTAACATAGAGTGTATCATCCGAAAACCCTTTAAGTATGTTCTTATATGACCCTTTTCTTTCTGATTATCATCGCCCAGACAAAGAGTCTCTAGTTGTTTCTGAACTTCGTGCATGATCTGGACTTCTTGTTTTCTTGTATTTCATGTGGCTGGATCAAACCAAAGCCACAGATCTGTTTACTTTCCATTTCTCGCAACCCTTTCGCTTATAGAATCGTCCCAGGAACCCTAGATTCGGAGTTATGGATCAAACCAGGAAGACCACATCATTTTTCTTAGTCTTGTTGGTACGATGATTGGTCTAGACTTGTGCTTAAAAGTTATCAACCACATGGCAAAGCTTTAACTACATGAATAACGTTCTATATGGAAGTGATAGATCTTACTCTTCACTGAGTCGTCCTTATATTCCAACCCAATGCTACAGAGAAAATAAAAGGAAACAACATCTTGTCATAATATGTACCATACATGTTAGGTCTGTGTGGGTCTATATTATTAAGTTTCTTTCCATGGTTCTAACGATCTCATGATTGTTCCGTTTTGAAATTTCCATATCGAATATGCTTTCTGATTACCACTTGGATTAAACTCTTCGAGTATATCTTGGTTAAAATATCTAAAGTCTACAGAACTTAAAGGCAAGTCTATATCCTATCTGAAATGATCTCTTGATCTATTGTCATACTTTTTAACTCCATGAAAAATCATGTCCTTGTTACTATGAGCTTGTTCTTGGAAATCTGTGGTCATAATATGTATGTGTTTGATCGGCACAACATAAGACTTCGGTCCATTTGATTAATGACTGTGCAAATAAGGGCTCTGTCTGGTCCTGGGGAGGAGCACCCCAACGTACTTATTAACTGCGGGAGTATGGACTTGTGGTGTGTGGCATGACACCGGTATGTGTGCAAGATTTGTGAATGTGCCATCATGTGATAAGATAAGTTTGTTCTATGTGATAAGTGGGATATGGCCAGTTCTATTATCGCACTTTTGATACATTTCATGTCCTTAAATCTCTGTCATAGCCATGTGAGAAATTATTCCCTGAATCATTGTGAGATTTTGTTCGACACTTACTTGTGTCTGTCGTCAGCTATACACAGTTTTGTCACTGTTCAGTTGAGTTCTTGATATAAATTCTGAGATATTTATGTCTGTTCTTTAATATGTTAATCACTAATATCATTGGTCGCACCATGAGATGTAAATCCTACTAGGCGTTAATACTTACACATGTTTTCCTTAAACGTTTTCAAGTAGTGACGATGAGCATATGGATAATGAAGGGGAAGGGTAAGAGTGAAAAGCACCACAGATGATATCATGTAGCTAAGAAATAGAAATCTTAGAATTTGAAATAGTGTTTGTAGTAGATTATTTTACTTGAGTCTATTATGTCTTTGAACAATGGGTCTTATTGTTGGCTCTGAAGTTTTATGGATGTAATAAGGAGTTGTTATTTGGAATTAATATTGACATTTAGTTTAATGTTATCATCATATTATCTATATGTTTGTTCTATTTATGATCTGAATACAATTGCGCATTCCGAAATTCCGGGTCGGGAGGTGACAACAAGGCTTCCCGATTGTTGGAAAGAGATTAAGTTCCCCCAAAGGTCCTCATCCCTAGACTTCAGATACATACCCCAGTGAAGTCCCACACAAAACTATCCTCATCTTGAAAGGTGACAGAGATAGCATGCCTGCCACCATTCCGTTGTCACACCAATGCTTTTGCTAGAATCATGCTCAAGACGAAGGATTTGATCATGCTTGGAGGATACCTCTTTGGGTGCGAAATTGGACTTCATCGGCTAAATTCTCTTGTTGTAGAATTTTCTTGAGGCAACTAACTTAGGATGTCTCTCCGTGAACTTGTCCCTTTGGGTTTTCTTATTTTTCTAGATTTTCAGAAAAATTACTTTTATGTCGTTTGCCATATTTTCTTGCCCTCGGTCTGCACTTTATGCAGTCTGGGAGGTTGACGGCAAGGTATGTTGACGGCAACATATGTTGACATCAAGTTCATCTTGTCCAGAAATTTACAGTTTCGCCATATATGATGTTTTAATGAGATTCTGTGTTGGTTTTCGAATTATTTTCGTTCTGTATTGACCTGTTAATCATCTTGATGTGTTTAGGTAACCCTAGATTAATTTTCGTTAATTATAGTAAATATTTGAATTTTTTTATATGAAAAAACATGTGAACACTTGATAATTTTGATTTCCATGATGTATATATGTTATAAAAATCGTTATACATTATACTTCAGTTTGTTAGGCCACTGTAAGCATGATTTAGGGCTTCGTTATCTCGTTTTATTTCTGTTCATAGATAATTAGTGTTTTGTGAATAATAACCTGATTTTGTCTTTAATTATGAAAAATAGTTTTAGTATTCCAAAATTTCTGAAAAATTACAGAGATGTTCCATGTGCTATATTCACCCCGCAATTAAAATTTGATCTTGATCTGATTACTGTGCAATTAGTTATGAATTTCTAAAGGTTTCAGTACCATGTTTTAATAATAAGTCCCAAATATGTTTAAAAACATGATTAGCATCATGATTAGGTACTGTTTGCTACTGTTTAAGATTAAATTGAGTATTTGAAAGTGATTAGTATATATTTCTTGTCATATATGTGCATGTGCATGGAAAGAGAGAGTATGTGACGTGTGCATGAATAATATGATAATGTGAAAGATAAAAGTTATGCCAATGAAACACTACCACCATAGATTGCGTGGAGCCGTATTATAGTAGTGTCCCTACGGGAAGGCTCAATCGTGTTACGTGATACCCGGGACAACGGGTCGTGTGAAATCCTGGAGGTGGACAAGTTCCACTGGTAATGGTGAGGAGAGTTTCCCCCGGTTCTGCGCGGTAACCAAGGCTTGATCGCTTTGCCTGGTGATTAAGTATGTGTATGTGATCGTGTGATCTTTCTAATGGTGGTTTGAGATGCATCTCGACGTATGTAAAAGTGAATATGTGAATAAAGTGTAAAGTGATATGTGAACGTGGCACGTGGTATGTGCAAGTGATGTGACATGTGATCGTGATCGTGAAAAGTGAAAAGTGAAAACTATGTGAAAGCTATGTGAAACCAAGCGTAAGTGAATGAGAATGTGATAAATGTGAGAATAAGTGCATATGGAAGCAAAGGTAAAAGTGTATGTGAATATGCCATGAGAAAATAATGCATGTGTTAACGTGATTTATGTTAAATGATAATTGTGATATCATGTTTAGTACCATGTGTAGAAATATGTTAATTATGTCCAAGAGTTAGTAATTACTTGATGAGCATATTAGTAGTATCATGTTATAAATTTTAATATAAACCATGTGTTAATGTTATGTGAAAGTAATAATTGTAAGCATGTGATTATATGAATACTCTCATGTTAGTGACACCATACAATAAGTGACCATGTTTATAATTCTTGTTATACATGAGTTAGTATAACTTTGTTTAATAGATTCCATGTTTAATTATCCATGTTATAGCATGAGCATGTGTAAGTTTAATTGTTAATTACTAGTAGGTTAATGATATTGTGATAGTTAGTAAAGTGTTTAAATTATTAGAAAGCATGTGTGGTAAGTGCGTGGTTTGCAATTTTAAGTTGCTTGCTGAGTCTATTGAGTAGACTCACCCTTGCTAACATTTCAGTAGACTTAGAAGTCGAGGAGTTAGCGAGATCCAACGTGAAGCGTGAAGAGCAGATCGACAATTTTTAGTTTATTGCTTAGTATGTAATTGTAATTTGGACTTTGTTTATTATCACTTGGAAACCGGCTATATTTAGTGGATGTTGTGGTTTATGTTATTTTGCTTGGACTATATAGACAGTGGTATGTAGATTATAAAGTTGATGGAATAAGAGTTATTTATTTTTTGCTGCAATATTCTTCTCTATTTGTGTATATCTCAACCTATGTCATTATCGTTGGGGTTTTCTCCCCTGTAGCGACTTGCTCTCGTTTGATGTGGGTTGGTATAACCGTAGTCCATGGTAAGCAATCTCGCGAGAATCTCGCGAGATCTCACAAGAATCTCGGTCTCAGCCCCTTTTCGAGAAATGAGAAGGCCAAGATGAATAGTCAGGGTTAGGATCCTCTTCAGGCAGGGTTGTCAGGATCCCCTTATTTACCTGAATATCATTTAAGTAAATGATACTTAAGATATTATATGTAAATAAAGAAGTACCCCCCATTTGAATCCACTAAAAATATTTTAAAAATCATATCTTTTACCAATAAAAAGCCAACGCTCTCATCCAAGAAGAAAGTTGTGATTTTGATGATTCTATCAAAATAGCGTCTTTTTAATCACTCATAATTTGACCTATCTAAAAAATTTCATAATTCAAATAAACCTAATAAAACACTAAAAATTGAAAGTCCAGTGAAAAAAGTCAAACATACATATGACTTCTCCAAGGAGCCATTCTCCTACTAACAGCAACTAAGTCTTAGTCATAGTCCACTATGATATTCAGATAAATAAGATATTTTGTCCAAGGTTTGCTGGATCGGCGATTCGGACCGAATCAGGTTCTCCGGTTCGCATGGAATCGGTCCGATTTACATAGGATTATTATATATATTATATTTATGTATATATATATATATGTGTGGGGGGGGAACATGGTTTCCTCTTCATACTTATTTACCTGAATATTATTTAAGTTATAATTTGTTGTTTCATTTACTTAAGATATAACATGTAAATAAGGAAGTACCTCCCATTTGAATCCAATAAAAATATCAAAAAAATCATATCTCTTATCAAAGAAAAGTCAACTCTCCCATCGAAGAAGAAAATCGCGATTTCGGTGATTTTAGCGAAATGCTAACTTTCTAATCTCTCATAATTTGACATATCTAAAAATTTGATAATTCAAATAAACTATATGAAACACTAAAAATCTAAAGTCCGATAAAAAAAGTCTAACGTACATGTGACTTCTCCAAGGGAGCCACTCTCTTGAAAAAAGTCAACACTTTTTTAGTCCATTCTTGTAAATAAGTTATGAGTTCCATGTCATACCATGTGAATCCCTCAGCCCATTCTCATATCTAACATACATATGTTACATATATGCATACATATATGTCTTACATAGATATATATATGTAATATATATTCATTATATACATATATTATATTATATATATACATGCGAATCGGACCGAATCAAGCGAATCGCGAATCGGGTTTCCCCTGATCCGCTCCGATTCGCCCGAATCGGTCCGATCCAATTCGCATGACAAACCATGATTTTGTCATAGGTTCCCATGTCATGAATTAAATGTTTTTATGCTTAAATTAAAATCCTACGAGAGAAAAATGAAAATGCATGTGAACATATTTCATCCATGGTTGAGACTTGAGAATGTATGCAATTATCTATGTTCCTTAAGGAATTATCTATGTGAACCTATGTGATCCACACTTTTATGTTATCCTGATCTCCCGAGATCTCTCCGAGATCTCTTCTCTTTGACCCTCCCGAGACGAAGCTGAGATCTGATATGGCAAACCTTGAACCTTACCAGGCAAAAATGGGTCGTTACACTATGGGTGTGTATCCGAGTATTTCTGGCACTTGATATGAGCCATATGACTCATATAAGTCGTGTGAATGCGAATTGGACTCCGTAGATTGTGCACATGCTCCACCTCCAGTGTAGTACGATGCATCCGAATATTGAGGATATGCTAAGTAGCCTCCCTGCCCTTGGTAGTATCCTTCAGTGGAAGCATAAGATGATGTATCTAAGGCTTGCTCCATAATCTCAAGCTCCATCTGTAGCTTTTCTTGACACTCGCACTGCTCTTACATCTTCTTCTTCTTCATTAAACACTTCCATCTATATGGAATGAAGTTGGCATTGTATCTCAAATCTTCAGATGATCCTTGGCCTTTCCTTTGGAATTGAGATGGGCCAGATGCCACTTTCTTCCCCATCTGAGCGTAATGTTGACTTGGGGTGTTTGTTGTGCTCCCCTCCCTTGCCTACTCTCATGGTGCTCATCTTGAGTAGCATGGGTGAAGTCTTCCTCTCTGATAAATACAATAAGGTCCGGTGGCAGTGACAATGCGTTGCTGACATCTCCTCCATGATTAGAGTCGTCACTAAGAGTAATTGTCTTCGATGAGGAGTCTTCGGAAGTTTGGTATACGACATTATCGCTTGGCTCCGGAGTTTCATTGTCATTATCTTCCTCGATGGTCTCCAAATCTTAAACTTGTCAAAGTAATTAGAGGTTTTTAAGGTTCAATCTCATGTTATAGTGACAAAATACCAACTTCTCAAGACGTGCAGATTTCAAGCAGTTTCTTTGCTTTGTGTGGATCAAGCCAAATGTGCTTCAATTCCTCTCACACCCAGTGGCAGATGAGGTTTAACTTAACACCTAAATAGCTACATATGATAAGTCTTTATATCCACAAGTTCTTCCATAATCCAACCACTAATCCGCTGTAAATGAAGCATGTATAGTGTTTTAGAAAATAGAAACAATACCTAAATGAGGCCAAAAAAAATTGAGCAAAAAAGTTAATGACTAACTTCTAATCTGGACTCAAAATCTGAGCAGCCCTTTATGTCGTGCTAGTACTAAAGTGGTAGAGTTGAAGTCTATAGTCATGCATTTGTTTGCATGCTATGATTGCTCTATCCTCATTGTCTAGCATGTGTTTGATTACATTTTTGGCCCCAATCAACACTTCAGAGGAATTGTCATAGTTCTCACTCCTCCTGTCAGTGTCCTGTACATGTATTGGGGGTTGAAGAAATGCCCTTCATCCTCATCAAGATCTATTGTTTGTCTCCCTCTTGATAAACGTATCTCGCCCATAGACCTTTGAGAAGGGGCAAACAACTCTTCTCGGATTTCTTGACGTCTTCTAGTAGTGCTCGCTTTAGATGTATCCTTCTCCTTCATATATTAGCGAAATATTCAACCCTCGGAAGGAACGTTCGCATATGGTGCCACCTCGCCTTTAATTCCCACTAGGTGTTGCCTGAAACGCCACACACCATCCGATATGATCTGGTTACAATACTTGCATTGGACCTTCCTTTGGCCCATGTCTACAACAATACAATGAGCCCAAGCAGGATCAGCACTAGGAGGGTTGCTTGAAGATCAGGAAGCACCACCTTCAGCAGCCATGACTTATGTCTTGCAATTTGCAATGAAAAGTGCTTAGAAGTTAGAACAAAAAAAATAAGTTAAAAATAAACAAACAAAAATAAAAAATTGTTTTCATGAGAGAGCGGGCTGAGAGAGAGAATTCGCAGTCAAAGCCCAATCTGAGAGTGTGTGAGTGAGAGAGAGCCCAAAGACGAAGAGCAAAAGAGTGAAAGATCGTCTCGCAAAAGTGTAAAAGAGCGCGTGCAAGAGAGAGAGAGAGAGAGAGAATGCCCAAACGTTGGGAGGAGGGGAGGAGAACATAACACTTAGTTTGAAGTATAATGGGGGCCTTGGGGGGTTTATATAGACCCCTCAATGCCTCCAATGGGCCAAAATAGCCGTTTATGGCCGTTAGGGAGCACCCCCCAACGGGCCAACGGCTAGTAGTTCAAACTAGTCGTTACACTCGGATCAGCCAATCCGACCGAAACTGTCCGATCCGGCACCAGCCAATGGCTGAGTTACCCCAGATATGATCGGGCAACTCAAATCCGACCCAGATCGGCCGATCTGATCCCGGTCCGAGCGATTTTTTGAACCTTGCTTGTTACTCCTCACTCCCACTGCCCCCTATCCTACCTTTCAGAGCCTTCTTCACCTTTGTCTCTAAGAAATATTGGCTACCCACCTTTCTTGATATTCACAAACACTCGTACACTCATTTCACCTACCTCTCCATTCCCTCAAATGACACCCATGTCTCTCAAACACTAGTGACTTTTTCCACCTCCCAGTAGAGTTCTTCAATATAAAGATATAAACAGAATTTTTGCAATAGAATTGCTAGACTTTCAAACATATGGTTAAAAGATGCATTGAATGGTTTAAAAAAATCACAAGGTAACAAACAATTAAAAGAAACTTGTATGTGTTTTTTTGAAATGTGAATGATACGTCGGTACCGCAAGTATATTAAAAGAAATTTGTATTTACAGTATGTCACATCCACTGATTATGAGTCATTTTACCACCGTGCATATACATGATGTGAATTGCCATGCAAAGCAAAATTACAGGAAAAAGTGGGAAAAAAGGATTAAATAATAATAGAAAGATCAAGGAACTGTGCTAATTTTAAGGCATACGAGAAAATGAACAAAAATGGATTGAACTTACTGCACAGCCAATTCACGAGTTGGAGTAAGGACAAGCACCCGAATTGCAAGCACACGTTTAGGACGGAAAAGTAGACGCTCAAGAACAGGTAAAGAGAAAGCAGCTGTCTAGATAAAGGAAAAAAGAAAAAAAAAAAAAGATATAACAAAGTAATGAATTCCAAGATAACAGAATGTCAGAAACCCTTGCACTTGACCAAAATTCAAAGTAGGGTTTCACAAGCATACCTTTCCAGATCCAGTCATTGCACTGCCACAAATGTCTCGGCCGGTTAATGCCAAGGGTATACATGCAGCCTACAGCATAAAGACAGCAATTGAGGATAAATATTATATTTGAAAAATCCATACTATGCAACATTCAAAATATTAAAGGTAATTCACTGTAATTGTATGTTGAAGACAATACTTTATTTGACAACTGCAGGAACTAACAGCTCCTTAGCAAGTTCTTCTACTTTATAAACTCAAGGACTGGCCTAGTGGTTAGCCCACCATGTACATCAAGGTTGTGAGGTCAAGGGATCAAGTCTCAACTCCCATTTGGAGCAAGTTAATAAGGAATTTTCTAAGAGATTAATAGGCTACTTATTCAACCATTGTATGCTGAACTGTCAATTACCAGGAACTTATTCTCAAAGTCCTAGCAACAATAACAGTACCTATTTTTTCAATTGGGTGGTGATGCTACAGGATCACTAATCTTGTCTAAGATCTTTACTGCATAAACCTCAAGTGAGGCAACTTTTGGAAACATGAGAATATCAAGCAACTGGCATTTCTTCATGTTTATTGCAAAATTGAATAATCCTAACCAAGTAAATTGCCCTGTAACCCTGTTTAGCTCAGTTCAATCTACGTTGCATAGAGTACCCTTTTTTACAAGACCCCTTAGATCGTATGGCAAGTTAACAAGATACAGAAAACAAAATAGAAGAATAGAGTGTCTCCCCACCTCCCATCATCTTGGCCCACTCCCTAATATGCTGTCCAAAAAGGATAGGAGCTACTCTGCAACTCTTATTTGTTCATTTCATTCAGATAATTCAGTCATACTCCTTTCTTTATTTCCCCTACTGATGCATGAACATTCCTCACACGCAATTCCATTGTACACGCCATATCCACTTCATATATATTCCTTAATAGTTGTTTCACTACTCTAAGCTTTCAGACCACAATGCTACAACTCTATGACAAGTCACAATAGTCATACCCATAACATTGTCAAAAGCCAGGAATGACTGAGGATGGAATCACTAGTTTGCTGCATCCAGATTGTGAGGACCCTTTTTGCAATCATTTGAAGGTTTTGCCCAATGGACATGGATGTTCTATAAGTATTATGTACATATAATATCTTATGTAATTAATTTCAAGGTTACATCAGCAGCATGTAACAAGTATATCTAAGTCATAAGTATGACAAACAAACCCCGAGTCATGTTGATAAACATTAGTGCAATCACATGTCTTCTCAGCACATAAAGAATAAAATGAAATTCGTGAACTCTATATCAGGATCATCTAACCACTTGTTGAATCAATGATTGCCCAATATTATACCACAAAATAAAAGCAAAAGCAAGAAAAGTGGGGGGGGGGGGGGGACAAAGAACCTGGATCGGTGTTGGTTTAACATATCCCAAAGCTTCACAAGCTCTGAGTAGTGGCCGGGAGAGATTAAGCTCAAGAAAAGAATTGGCATGAAATGAAGTGCCCTCTGACAATGCAAAGAAACCAGAAACAGCTCCATGTGCATCTCCACTGGGTACATTCTCGTTTCTATCTTTACCCTGGAGATGGTAAAACAAATATTTTAACAGCAGTCATATATTCATCAATGGAAATTCCAGTCAAAAAATTATATTAAAACTGAGATAGACAGGACTTGATAAATGTCATGATAAACACAAAAACATCAGAGAGGTCTCAGAATTTTTATTCTTTGCACCAAAGGCACACCTCAATGCCCCCTCCACTGGCAGCAGACCCAAAAATGGCAGCGCCCTGAACCAGGCTATAATATAAATATGTATAAAATATATTCATTTTTAACTGAAAATAGGGACCTTCCCTGTTAACATTTTCTAACTATCTGATATAGTGAATGAAAATCTAACAGCTAAAAGGAATCGAGATTAAACAATAATATCCTGCTGTGCATAGTTAGCAGAACCAGCCAAACCGGATAGGGATCAGCTGATTATCTGGCCCTAGGTCGATCTCACTCCATGGGGGGTAGCCCAATTGATAGTCAAACTTCCAGCCAAAGAGCCCGGAATTGGTCAGGCTCGGGTGGGAGTGGGATCCGCTGGGCTCGGCCAATCGAGCCGATTCTACCAAACAATATTTTATTGTATACATTAATTAATACGTACATTAAACCATCATTTCACATATATAAATTAATACGTATGTATATATATATGACATGATCTATGTATTATACTATTATATATATCACATTTAACATATATACATTGTGTGTGAATGTACATACTCATTGTATATGATATATATACTATAAGGCAGGGTTTTCTGAATCGGAGCAAATCAGGAATTTTCCGATTCTCAATTCGCCTGATTCACCCAATTCGCATGTGTATATATATATATATATATATATATATATATATATATATATATATATATATATATATATAATGTATTATATAACATACATATACCCGATTCTCTTTGTATATGTATAATATCTTATTTATTTAAACATCATCTAAGTAAATGTTTATATTTGTAGTTTCATTTACTTAAGATATTACATGTAAATAAGGAAGTGTCCCCCATTTGAATCCAATAAAAATATCAAAAAAAAATCATCTCTCTTACCAATAAAAAGTCAACTCTCTCATCTAAGAAGAAAATCACGATTCTGGTGATTTCATCAAAATGCCAACTTTCTAATCTCTCATATTTTGGCCTAACTAAAATTTTCATAATTCAAATAAAACACATAGAATACTAAAAATCCAAAGTCCAGTGAAATAAGTCAAACATGCATGTGACTTCTCCAAAGGACTCACTATCTTACTAACAGTACTTAGTCCACTGTCAATAGTAGAGTGACTCCCTTGGAGAAGTCACATATACGTTTGACTTATTTCACTAGACTTTAGATTTTTAGTATTCCACGTGGTTTATTTGAATTATGAAAGTTTTAGTTAGGCCAAAATGGTCAAAATATGAGAGATTAGAAAGTCAGCATTTTGATGAAATCACCAAAATCGTGATTTTCTTCTTAGATGAGAGAGTTGACTTTTTATTAGTAAGAGATGATTTTTTTGATATCTTTATTAGATTCAAATAGGGGGTATTCCATTGTTTTCATGTAATATCTTAAGTAAATGAAACTATAAATGGTTTCATTTACTTAAATGATGTTCAGGTACAGGTAAACAAGGTGTTTCACCATAGGTATATACATAATATATCAAGATTCAAGAGAATTGGCCAACAAATGGGCCGAGGTACAAACCTTATTTCTGGTTGCATCCAAGCAGATCGAATCAAAGCTGTTGGATTAGCCCAAATCAGATCGAATCAGGAAAAACCTGATTCCGTCTGAATCGGCGATAGGGTGAACCTTGCTATAAGGATATACATATTAATTATGTCTGTACATTAATATTTACATATATTGTATACATATATAGATGTGTAAGCTTATATATATGATTACATATATCATAAATACATATATATAGTATATTATGTATGATATATGATTGTATGCAACTAACATATACATGCATATAATGTATACATTTATAAGGATATATACATATTAATTATGTCCGTGCAGTGATATATGTATATATGTATATGATTACATATATATATATATATATGAAAATGTGTAAAGTTGTATGTATGATTACAGATATCATAAATATATATATGTAAATATTATATACATGGTTTTCGTATTTTTATGATTTTTCTGTATTTTTCCAAAAAATAAAAACTCTAATCGCCCAGACTTCTGGTGGATTGGCCAAATCAGCGAATCGGATCCTATATTCCACGATGTTATGCATATTCTGCACACTAGCATCATGATCGGCTAAAGACAGTGATACACAAGGTCAAATTCTAAAAGAAATTATAATTCCAAAAGCTGGTTATTTAATCAGTCCAGCCACACAATGTGTGGGATGTCCATTGTGCTCCAGCCCAGTGCAACATGGGTGGGCAAGGAGCTCACACCCATGTGCATGAATTCTGTAGGACATCAATTCTATTTTCATTTCCAATCTAAGCCCTAAGTCTTAATCTAACGGCTCCAAAGAATTTGTTAATGGGAAAGATTTCTGTTATCTAATAACAGGAACATTTTTCCCATATATATATGTATGTGTGTGTGAGTGTCTGTGTGTTCCTATGCATTGTTTTATTACTGTGTTAACCTTAACCATACTAGCTACGGCATAAGATGTGCGCTGTTTTCTAAACAATACTACTTCCATGATAGAGTTCAGTATATTGTTCATTATTCTCAATACCCAGGATAGCAAACATTCCCCAAGGCAGCAAAGAAGTAAAAATATAAGAGAACTAAGGAGCCTCATTACTACTCTAACATTATTAGTCATAAGGTAGCCTCACTACCACTCTAACATTACTAATCAGAACAAAGTAGGCGAAGGAAATTGAACATCCCAGAATAAAGTTAGGGATGCACAAAAACAGAACAAAATTACATCCATAAAAAAAAGAAAATATTTGGGGTATGTGAACAGGTCCCTTTTTTAAGGTATATGGGAACAGGTCTCATTTTGTGTAACAGCCAAATAGGTTAAAAGGTCAAGAAAAGAGCCGTTACAAAAATAGTTTCATCCAAAAACAAAATCTTCAACAAACTATCAGCACAATAAAAAAAAAATTGTTTCCTTTTCATGAAAGTAAATACTACCGCTCATTTTACAAAAAGAAAATAAAGGGTGTTCCTAGTAGTTGTTAAATAACATATGGCATCATCATCATCATCATCATCATTAGAACCTTATCCCATTATTTGGGGTCGGCTACATAATTCCTGTTCTGCCAAAGATTTCTAAATAACATTTAACAACTATTTGATCCAATCCCATTATTTGTAAAATACCACATGGTATGACCTAAAAATCAAAGTAATATTTAAAACTCAATCAATTTCCTCCATAGATCATTGAGCTAGCCACCTCAAATATATTGGGAGAAAATAATTCATGGAAAGAGAAACATCATCACACATGGCATCTAAGTCGGATATTACAGATTGTTTCCTTAAGTCCCATACAGAGCAGATAAAGCAGGAAGTAAGTAGATGACGGCAAGTGCCTCACCTGCTTTCTAGTTTTGAAGGCTGTAGCAAGGTCATCACCAGCTCCTCGTTGGCCACCTTCTTCCTCTTCATCATCTTCATTGTCATCATCTGGGCTGGGAAGTGAAACAGGACGTTCAAGGAGGGCTCTAGAGATCTTGGCATCAATGGAGGTGGTTTTCCTCCTAGCATGCTCTTCTGCAGCGGATTCTATGAAGGCTGTAAACTCCCATGGTGACTGTGGCTGCCTACGACTTCCATCTATTCCCTTTCCATCCACTTCCTCATCTGAGCTCACGTCAAACCAGAAAGGGGCCATTAATAGTGTAGTTTAAACAGTTTGCCCGTCCCTTCTCTTTTTGACATTAATATACTTGTGGTACTATCCACTTTTCAAAAAAAAAAAAACAGTTTGCTTGTGATTTTCCACGAAATGTTCAATCCTGTAGAAAAACAAAAAACATTTTCAATAACGTGCGGAAGGACATGGATCAATCATCAAATCGAAGAGATAAATAAAAGAATGGCAAATTCAAAATAAAACTTGAAAATAGCAGCACAAATGAAAACCTCAGATCCAACCCCCCACTCTTTTCTTGAAAGAATGAGATTGCAGAAACAGCCGTTGAAGCAAAAAACCGCGGACCAGTGAAGCGTCCACCCACGAGGCATCGAAGGACCCTGCAGCAGACTCGCGCCCCTACAGCTTCAGGTCTGCAACCCAGGAGAGGAACAGACACGAAGGCCTCGAGAAAGGATCAATTGTACGTGAGCTCAATGGAGAGGGAAAACCGAGGATGTTGTCAAGGCACCATAGTTGTCAAGGCGTCATAGTTATCAAGGCGACCAATTTCGGCTATTTGAGGGTGACAACCGGGAAAGGGGGCTTCACACTGCCGGCCTGCCAAGGTCGGGTCGTGGGGGGGTTGGGGCGGGCGTGGGGAGGTGTTGGGTTGAGGGGAAGGAAGGGAAGGGAAGTCCGATAGAGGGGAGGAAGAGTTCTGAACCGAGGAGGAGGGATAGACCAAAGATAGAGAGAGAGAGAGAGAGAGAGATAGAGAGTATGAAATACCTCAGAGAGGAAATGTCCGGCGGCGGCAAGTGGCTGCCGGCGGCGCAGCAGGAGCAAGCCCGGAAGAACCCTGGATGTGCGGGGTTTCGAAGGGGGTTGCGGGGGGCCGGGGGCACGCATATGTGGGGGACGTCGATCGGGGCCAAGGGGGTTTGGTTTTGGACCCACTTGGTGCCGGGTGGGTAGGGTTTAGGGTCTAAGTGCTCCAAGGTGCCCGAGTGGATAAAGGCACGCGCCTTGACCACATAGACGGCACTTAAGAACGCCTTTCGGCTTTGTGAAAAGTGGGGTGTTTGGGAGCAATTTTTTTAAAAAAATTATTTTTATCTAAAAATTAATGTTGAGTTCTCTTTTAACTTTAAATTTAAAATTATGAGAATGTGATGTTATCTGTTTGGTAAAATAATAAAATTTTTAAAATTTATTTTGAAGTGTTTGAGACAGGAGGGGCAGCCACCAGAGTGGGGCAAGGGGCGGGCGCACAAGGGAGGGGGAGCCGCTGGGGGTGGGGGTGCATAAGGTAGGGGGCATGGGGAGGGCGCAGTGGTGTTGTGGGGGGGGGGGGGTGCTGGGTGGGGGAGGGGAGGAGGAGGTGTTGGGGGGGGGGGGGGGGGGGGGTGGGGTCTGTGGGGGGGGGAGGGGAGGAGGAGGTGGGGGGGGGGGCGCAGGGGTGTGGGGTGGGGGGGGGAGAGGAGGAGGAACTAATGTTCCTAAAATAAAAATAGGGTCAGACTTGTTTTTTTTTCTAGAGAGATTTACATAGGAAAAAAATTTTGCTCTAGAAAAAAAAACTGCTTGCCAAACGTGTCTTCATGTCTGTCTTCTCCCTTTTTTAAAATTTAGAGAAAAAATAGGTAAAAAATTACAACCAAACACCCTTACATTAGGACTGTAAACGGATTGAGTACGAAGTAGATATAACGTTTTTTATTTTTGATTCGATTAATTAATCGAATTATCCATATTTGATTCGTTTAAGATTCAAATATAGAGTAGATATTTTAATCGAATAATTTTTCAGATACGAAACATCCAAATATTATCTGCTTGGGAACTATGAGTTGTAACAAATTTATTAAGTGATCTAAAAAAAATTAAAAATCTATTAAAAATTGGAAATATCACAAACAATCTCTAAATTGAACATTAACATTCATACAAACAAAATATAATGAAAATTCAACATGATACTTGATTTCAACTAAAGAACAATTAAGTTTTCACTACAAAAAAAGGACATATGTCAGCGGCTAAAGTTCGTTGACAAAAGTAGAATAGCCGTCGACATAACATTATATTAGCAGTTTTAGAGCCGTTGACAAATTCGTCGACAAATGGGTCGTCGACTTATATTTATCAGCGACTGTTCAAAAATGTTGACATATAAGATATATGTCAGCAGCTGTGCAGAAATGTTGACATATGTCTCATGTCAACGGCTATTTTTTTAGATGACACATGAAACATATGTCAGCGGCTTTTGCAGCCGCTGACAAAGTAATATTTTGGAGAAAAAAAATTAGTAATTCCTCGTCGTCGTCGCGGTGATGGGTTCGACTGGCGTGTCAATGGGGAAGGTCGGGGCCGACGGGGCGCCGGAGGAGGAGCCCCTTCTCTCGGCGTTGACCAAGTCCGGCGGCGGTGAGGTCACTACCTTCGCCTCTGTGTGACTGTTGTTCCGAGCGACCTTCCTGTGGAAGAACACCCTACTGATCAAGGGCTACCGATCCGCGCTCAAGCTGGAGGACGTGCCCTTTTTGACGCCAAAGCACCGCGGGACAGACCATGGATCTTCTCTTAGAGGCCAACCAGAGCCCCCGTCGACGGTACTACATGGCCGTCATAGCCTACTCGAGCAACGCCACCGTCGCCTTCGACAACACCACAGCCACCGCCATCCTGCAGTACTACGCCTCCAGCAACCCCCACAAGTCTCTCTCCAAGCCCCTGTTCCCGTCTTCCTTGCCCGCCAACAACGATACTGGCACCGCGACCACCTTCGCAGCCGTTCTTCGTGGCTTGGCAAGTGCCGAGCACCCCGCTGACGTCCCCCAGGCTGTCGATGACCACTTGGTCATAACCATGTCCATCAACGAGCTCCCCTGCGCCACCGGCTCCTGCGAAGGCCCCAACGGCACCCGCCTCGCCGCCAGCCTGAACAACATCATGATGATCAGTCTGTCCCTACGAAATATTTTAAATATACATGTATTTTGGTAATTAACAAAACCTGATCAAAGTTCTCTAAGTCTTAAGTACAGGAAATACTCTAAGGCCAAGGTCAATCAAGCCAATATTGGTAAGCATTATATTTCTGAAGCATTAATTATTTCAAGATCATATTTCTCTAAGTCCACATCGACTTCTGTTGAAAGTCACAACAACTTCCTTTAGTGCTATAACGATTTGAATTCATAACGATTTCTTAAGTGTCTGAAGGACTTCTTTACTGTGACATCGTTTGATTACAAACAAATCGTTCTCACAACGATTCTATAAGTCATCACAACGATTTCTTCAGAACTCGTAACAACTTGCCCGTCGCAACAATTTCTCAAGTTATCATAACGATTTCTTTAGAATTCGCAACGACTTGCTCGCCGTAACGATTTCTTAAGTCATCATAACGATTTCTTTAGAATTCGCAACGACTAGCTCGCCGTAACGATTTCTTAAGTCATCATAACGATTTCTTTAGAATTCGCAACGACTTGCTCGCCGTAACGATTTCTTAAGTCATCATAATGATTTCTTTAGAATTCGCAATGACTTGCTCGCCGTAACGATTTCTTAAGTTATCATAACGATTTCTTTAGAACTCATAACGATTTGCTTCACGCAACGATTTCTTTAGAACTCATAACGATTTGCTTCGCGCAACGATTTCTTTAGAACTCATAACGATTTGCTTCACGCAACAATTTCTTTAGAACTCATAACGATTTGCTTCGCGCAACGATTTCTTTAGAACTTATAACGATTTGCTTCGCGCAACGATTTCTTTAGAACTCATAACGATTTGCTTTGCGCAACGATTTCTTTAGAGCTCATAACGATTTGATAAGTGTTCATAATGATTTCTTCAGTAAACACTTGATCATAATGATTTCATAAGTCATATAGACAACGACTTTATGGTTTATATCATCTTGACATTTATCTTATCTCTTAAAGTGTTGAATAGTCAAAGTCTTCTCTTATCTGTCTGACTGCTGTGCATTTAATGAAGACAGAACGTATCTCTGCATGTATGCAGATGATATCCTTTTACTATTGTGCATATTCTGTCAACATCTTTTAGAACAAGCTTTTTGGCATTGCTATTTTGGTGAATACTCACATCAACGTTTACTAACAACAAGAGACAGCCTAGCTGTCTACTGTTCTAGCATTTAATGTGTGCAGGGTCATAAAGACATTCTGTCATACAACGTTGGACCATATAGACGCCAGAAGACATTATCTCTTTGCGTGCTCAACTGGATAAAAGATTGTTGAAGCTTCCAAATGTCAAGCAGTCTAACGTCTACCAATCTAAGAGACAACGATTACTTCAACGGCCGTATTTCAAAAGGAGATATAAATACAAGACAGAAGAGTGGAATGCATAAAAAAAACTGAGTAGAGAACAAGCATCTCACATACAAGCATTCAAATTTTCTGCAAGAAGTCTAGAGCCAAGAATCTCATTCCTCATCATCTTTAGCTCTTCGCTCTCTGTGCTGTTATAGAATTTCTAAGAGAGCCCGTGTAGTTCTGAGAGTGTGCCTTGTTTAGATCTTTTGCTCTCAGTGCTTGTTGCTTCAGATTTTGGCTTGTAAAAGCTTGATCTAGGGGCTTGAATTCATTCTATTCTCTTTGTGGTGTTTCCCTTCGTGTGTGAAGGAAGACCTGGTGAGATCCAGGGTGTTGTTTCCCTTCGGTTGTGAAGGAAGACCTGGTGAGGTATCCAGGGTGTGGTTGTTCCCTTCTGGTGTGAAGGAAGACCAGCTGAGCTGGGTGTTGTAGTGTCCATAGGGGGACTGTACCCGAGTTAGTGAAATCCTGAGTTGTTGCTCAGGGACTGGACGTATGACTATTAAGGAAAGGAGGTCCGAACCAGGATAATTCCTTGCGTTGTGTGATTGATTCTTTGTGGGTTTGTTGTTTATACTAACCGTTACTAACCAACATCGAAGATTGTTTTTGTGTATATTTTTTCATACAGGTGTCACCTAGATAAATTTTTAAAGACCCATTCACCCCCCCCCCCTCTGGGCTTGTCAACTGGGCAACAAGTGGTATCAGAGCGAGTCCCTTCGACAAAGAAGAAGATCTAACGATCTGAAGAGTAAAGATCCATGGCAGCCCAAGATAACATTGAAGGTCAGTCTGTCAACCGACCCCCTCTCTTCGATGGTGAAGATTATGCTTACTGGAAGACCAGAATGGAGTACTTTCTCCAAGGTCACGACTATCAGATATGGTCAATAGTAGAAGAAGGCGATCTCCTGGTCACAAATGAGAAAGCTCAGTGGACAGATGATGACAGGAAAAAGATCTCCTTGAACTGTAAGGCTAAGAGTATTCTGTGCTGTGCACTAAGCAAAAAGGAATTCAACAGAGTTTCAGCCTGCAAATCCGCAATGAAAATGTGGGAAAAGCTTAGAATTACCTATGAAGGCACAGATAAGGTGAAGGAGACAAGAATTGATATTCTTGTTACACAATATGAAAGATTTCAGATGCAATCAGGTGAATCCATAACCCACATGTTCAGTAGATTTACAGATATCACAAATGGGTTAGCCGGACTAAGAAAAACCTATGAGATTGGAAACATGGTGAGGAAAATTCTTAGATCCTTACCATCCTCATGGACCCCAAAGGTCACAGTTATTGAAGAAGCTAATGATCTGAAAAGGATGTCTTTGGAAAAACTTATTGGGTCCCTTATGGCCCATGAGATCAATATGGAAAGGCTAGGAGAGTCCTCTAGCATGAAAGAAGCATTCAAATGCTCTTAAAGCAGAAGAAGACAAGTCAGATGAGTCATCAGCTGAAGATGAGAACTCAAGTGGCTGTGAAGATGAAGAAGTCATGCTGTCAAAAAGATTGCAACACATTCTTGCAAAGAAGAAGAAGTTCCAATCTGGCAGAAGACACTTCAAGAGAAATAAAGACTTCAAGAAACCAGATGGAAAGGATCAAAAGAAAAGTGAGCCCATATGCTACGAGTGCAAAAAGTCAGGACATATCAAAGCTGAATGTCCAAAGCTCAAGAAGCCTGAATTCAGGAAGAGAGAGAGCTCCAAGAAATTCAGGAAATATAAGAAGAAAGCTATGGCAGCTGCATGGAGCAACAACAACGACTCAGACAGTGAGTCAAGCTCAACCAGTGATGAGGAAGAAGCCAACCTGACTTTTATGGCAAATACCGAAGAAAAGGTAACCTCTGACTCATCCTTTGATTCTTGTAATGGTTCAGATTCCGATAGTTTAGAAGAAGCTTTCAACGAACTATACAGTAAATATAGAGAAGTAACCAAACTATTAAAAGTAAGCAAGAAAAACATGGTTTGTCTAGAAAATACAAACTCAGATCTAAAATCAGAAAATGATCAATTAGAAAGCCAAATAACTGAACTTAAAAGGAGAAATGAACTGTTATGTGAGGATCTGAAAGCTAAGAATGAACAAATAATGAAACTAGAGAAACAAGCAAGCTCAGATGAACTGAAAACTGAAATTAAGACACTAACAGAAGAAAATATTAAGTTATCTAGCACATTGGAAAAATTTACAAATGGTAAAAATCTCTTAATATTAAAAGGTGCTAGAAGATCAGGAAAGAAAAAATATGTATTAGGATATACACCTCCAGATAATGAAGAAATCATAGTCTATCCTAAAATATACCCGACTCCAAAATTTATTCCAGAACAAGACATATCATATAAAGCCAATTTCAAATATATTGAAAAAGTAACAATAGCATCTTGTTGCAGTCATTGCAATAAGTTAGGTCACATAAAAGTATCATGTCCAACAAGACATAAGAAATGGATAATAAAAGGAAAAGTTGATGATACTAACCCCTCAGGACCCAAAAGAATTTGGGTACCTAAAACTTGATGAATTTATTTCAGGGTAACACTCGAGCATCTAAATGGTATTTAGACAGTGGGTGCTCAAGGCACATGTCAGGAAATCAGAAGCTATTCACCCATCTCCAAGCTGAAGAAGGAACAGTTACCTATGGAGACAATGGGAAAGGCACAGTAATTGGCAGTGGCTCTGTGAGCAACAAAGGAAAAATAGTCATTGAAGATGCATTGTTTGTCAAAGGGCTGAAGCACAATCTCATCAGCATCAGCCAGCTTTGTGACAGAGGTCATCAGATTCAGTTTTAAGAGTCAAAGTGTAGCATATTAAAGGATGGAGCAGTAATCTTCGAAGCCAATAGGGAGAAGAACCTGTATGCACTTCATCCTGAAGAACTCAAGGATCTGGATGTTTGCCTGGCAGCAAATAAAGACTAGCCAACTGAGCTGTGGCACAGAAGACTGAGACATTGCAGCATAGATGGCATGAGAAAATTGCTAAAGAAAAATCTTGTGGAAGGTCTGCCAAAGGTCAGTGCAAAAATGGAAGGTGTCTGTAGATCTTGTGCTAAGGGAAAGCACACCAAGAGCTCCTTCAAGTGAAAAACGGTAGTAACCACTTCAAAACCCTTAGAGCTCCTTCATATGGATTTATTTGGGTCAATGAGGACTACCAGTCTTGGAGGAAAGAACTTTGGATTTGTCTTAGTCAATGATTACTCAAGATTCACATGGGTATCATTCCTAGAGCATAAAGATGACACATTTGAAAACTTTGTCAGTTTCAGCAAGAAAGTCCAGAAGGATCAGAAGTTCAGCATTGTTTCTATCCGATCAGATCATGGTGGTGAATTTCAGAATGAAAAATTTGCTAAGTTCTGTGATGATCAGGGGATTGAGCATAATTTCTCAGCACCAAGGACACCACAGCAAAATGGAATTGCTGAGAGAAAGAATAGAACTCTATTGGATATGGCAAGAACAATGCTATCGGAATATGATCTGCCAAGGTATTTTTGGGCTGAAGCAGTCAACACAGCAAGCTACATTATCAACAGAGTAATGATCAGGTCAATCCTAAAGAAGACTGCATATGAACTGTTCAAAGGAAAGAAACCAAAGATCAGCCACTTCAGGACATTTGGATGTCCTTGCTTCATCCACAACAATGGAAAAAGGGACATTGGTAAGTTGGATGCCAAATTAGATGAAGGCATCTTCATGGGGTACACCTCTAAACCCAAAGGCTATAGAGTATTTAATAAACGCACTTTATTAATTGAACAATCTGTACATATTATTTTTGATGAAACTAACCCTTCCCTGAGAAAGGAAGAAGATAGTGATAATGATGATGCAGATGAACTGTCCAAGAAAATAAAGAATACATCAATTGAGGACAAGGATGATCCACCTCTGGAAGACCTGCAACAAAAGGAAATTACACATGAAAATCTTCCAAAGGAGTGGAGATACAAGAAAGATCACCCACCTGAGAATATTATTGGTGATCCATCTATTGGGGTAAGAACAAGAGGTAACATGATACCCTGTGATTATTTAGCATTTGTTTCTCAAATAGAGCCGAGGACAGTCAATGAAGCTCTTGGTGATGAATCTTGGATCTTGGCCATGCAAGATGAACTAAATCAGTTCAAGAGAAACCAAGTATGGTCACTTGTTCCTAGACCATCAGACCATCCAGTTATTGGCACCAAATGGGTGTTCAGAAACAAATTGGATGAGGCTGGTGTGATCTTAAGAAACAAGGCCAGACTGGTAGCTCAAGGCTATTCCCAAGAGGAAGGCATAGATTTCGATGAAACCTATGCACCTGTAGCTAGACTTGAGGCTATTAGAATATTACTTGCATATGCATCAGCATTAGACTTAAAACTATTTCAAATGGATGTCAAATCTGCATTCTTAAATGGTTTTATAAAAGAGGAAGTTTATGTAGAACAACCCCCGGGTTTTGATGACACAGAATTTCCTAATCATGTTTTCAAACTTCATAAAGCTTTATATGGATTAAAGCAAGCACCTAGGGCCTGGTATGAAAGGCTTAGTTCTTTTCTACTAAACCATGGTTTTAGTAGAGGTCAAGTAGATAGCACTCTATTTGTAAAATCAAAAGTTAAAAGCATACTACTTGTACAGATTTATGTAGATGATATTATCTTTGGATCTACTGATGAATCCCTTTGCAAGTATTTTGAAAAGTTGATGTAGGGAGAATTTGAGATGAGCATGATGGGAGAGTTCAATTATTTCCTTGGACTACAAATAAGCAAGGAAAAGAAGGAACTCACATCTTCCAAGCAAAGTACACAAAAGAACTCTTGAAGAAATTTGGATTCGATAATGCCAAGCCACTGCCAACACCAATGAGTACATCAACAAGGATGGATAGTGACAAAGATGGTAAGAAAGTAGATCAAAAGGTCTACAGAGGTATGATAGGTTCACTGCTTTATTTAACAGCTAGTCGACCCGATATTCTATTTAGTGTATGCATGTGTGCTAGGTATCAAGCAGATCCTAGAGAATCACATTTAATCTATGTGAAAAGAATATTTAGATATTTAGCTAGAACTCATGACTTAGGTCTGTGGTATCCAAAATCTTGTGAAATTAATTTAGTAGGATACTCTGATGCTGACTATGCTGGATGCAAAGTAGATAGAAAAAGCACCAGTGGTTGTTGTCAATTTCTTGCAGGGTGTTTGATATCCTGGTCATCAAAGAAACAAAATTCAGTGGCACTGTCTACAGCTGAAGCTGAGTACGTGGCTGCTGGAAGTTGTTGTACACAACTCCTATGGATAAAGCAACAACTTGAGGATTTCAGACTAAATATCAAATCAATTCCACTACTATGTGACAACACCAGTGCTATCAATCTCACCAAAATCCAGTCCAGCATTCAAGGACCAAGCATATTGAGGTTAGATATCATTTTATTCGTGATCATGTAGCAAATGGTAACATAGAAATATCCTTTATTGACACAAACGGTCAGTTAGCAGATATTTTCACAAAAACCTTACCCGAAGAGAGATTCACATCTCTTAGAAGGGAATTGGGCATGTGTAATTTGTGAAAAGACTTCTATTTAAAATTGGGACATAAATGTTCAGAGTTAAGTAAATTTTCTCTCCTTGGCTTTAAGCAAAAGAAATTTAAAATTGTTCCCTACTGGTCACTCTTCTTAATAAAGTCTGCTTTGGCTGGTCAAACTTATTTGTCGTTTTCTGCCACCTCTTGGCGCTTCGCTTTCCCGCAAAATTAATTTTTATTTAACCCCAAAATCGATGTGAAAACAATTCATCTCCCCCCTCTATACCTTTTTCCTTCTTTCGTCTGGTTGCCTAAGCCGATGCCCTAACGACTCCGACATCGCCTCTCTGCTCATTTGAAGTTTCTCTCTTCTTCCCGCGAAGAATTTCTTGAGGACCTTTCTCTCTTCTTTCATCTCAACCTTCCAGAAAACCCTCCTCACCCAAAGTCCATGGCATCGTCCGTTATCTCCGGCAGTTTGGGTGGCTACAGCGCTGAGTTTCTATCGGCAGAGCAGCAGGAAAGGTTTACTTTCGTAAAGACCAAGGTTTGTGGGAACAAGACAGTAGATGTTGCTAATCTTGAGAAGAACGGCATGCACAGTGTAGTAGCCGCAATGAGCAGGATGCAGTGGATGGGAATCACCACCTTCTCTGAGGTAAGCTATCCAGACCTCGTGAAGGCTTTTTATGTGTGCTTGAGGACAGAGGCAGACGGGTCCCTGAGTTCATCAGTCAAGGGAACTCAAATAAAGATAGATCATGAGCTGTTGCATTTGTTGTTTGGAGTAAAGACTTCCAGGCACAGTGGGGTTCACACCGTGGACGCCCAAGCTAAAGGACTTGGTATTGTAGGACCAGGGTTCAGACTAAGAGATGGGAAGTTAGATATTAATCAGTTGAGTGCTCTCAATCGCCTCCTTCATTTCATAGTTTGTCAGATTTTGGTTCCAAGAAGTGCAACATTCTCAACTTGCACCAAGGCAGACTCGGATATGATGTTTTGGGCCATTCAGAACCAAGAAATCAACATGGCCGAAGTAATGATGGAAAGAATGAAGTTTGCCCGTGATCAAATATGGGATACCAAGAGTAAGTTGAATATATCCTTGCCCTATCCTCACTTGCTCACCAAAGTCTTTCAGCACTTTGGAGTAGATGTTTCTGGCGCCGTTGTAGAGAAAATGGGCCAAGCAATTAGGTCCAGAAATCTAAGGAAAAGCGGTTTTTTAGTGGTCAGTGGAGTTTGGACAAAGACTTCAGTAGTTGAGGGTGAACCCATCCTAGGGGAAGCCCAAGAAGTCCAACTCGAAGCAGTGGCAGCAGAATCAGAGGGTCCATCAGCAGTTGCAGAACCAGCAGCAAGAGAGGCCGCAACACCTAGTACTTCATTGGAAGTTGCTGCCATCACATAAGTTGCAATGGAGACTCCGGTTGCTGAAGAAAATTCAGAAGTATCAGATTCTGTCAGAAGATCAGAGGATCCTCTTCCCACCTCCTCTGTGGCTTCTGTACTCCGTCAAGTCTTAGACTCCATTCACTCCTCCCAAGTGGATCAAAACACCGATGGGAGTTTGGTTGATCAGTCTGTGGCACCTGGCCACATAGAAGATTCTGTATTGATTGATGCTCCTATTCAGGGGGAGCAAGGAAGATTTGTGGAGGATGCTCCTATTCAAGGGGAGCAAGATATTGAGAAGGAAACAACATCTCAAGGGGCACTCTCTGAAGATGCTCCTGTGAATGAAGAGCAGTTTGAAGCTCCAATAGAGATCGGGGAGCAAGCAGAAAAAGGAAGCCCCAGCAGGAAAACTGCTCACAAAAGGCAGAAGAAATTTTTAAAGAAGATGCACTTAAAGCCCATCTTAAAGCGATTGGATGATCAAGGTGCAGTCCTGGACTCAGCAAATTCAGCTGTAAATACTGTCATTGAGCGCCAGGCATCTTTGTCAAATGACATTTTTCAATCAAATATTACTATGAAGTGGTTCAATAAGGAGCTAAGCTCTATGAAGTTGATGTTGTCTGAGGTTTTGAAGGCAATAGGGCCCAAAGATCCTACTCCTCAAGAGCATGAGCCTTCAGGGCCAAGTAAGGTTAATGCAGGGCCATCAGGGCAAGTCAGTATTGATTTTGTGGAGCGGCCATCAGGGCCTTCAGTTCAAGCTCCCGCAGGGCCACCAGGGCCAAGTGTTGAAGTTCAGCCCTCTTAAAAGGTGCCTAGTGAAGATTCTGTTTTGTGTCAGGAGTCTGGACTGGAGAAGGAGTCACTCAATCCAGTGGATCCGGTAGCTGAACAAGAAGACCAGGCTGTAGCTCCTGAGCCCCCTGCCTCTTCTTCCCTTACCACTCCAGCTGCTCCCTCTCCTCCATCTTCTTCCACTACACCCCCAGCTCCAACCACCTTTAAACGACCTCGTTCAAGATCTGTTTCCTCTCCCCAACCTCTTTCCTCTCAACTTGCCTCATCTCCTGCTTCTTCCACCATTGTTCCTCCTCCACCATCCTCTCCTCCTCAGCTTCCACCCGCATCCTCTTCAGCTGGACCTTCCTCTTCTGGTCCTTCTACATCAGAACCTTTTGTTCTTCCTACAGTAACTCTTGACTCTATATTCAATCCTCCTACACCTCCCTCTTTCATTACCATTATCCCTGAAGGTGCCCAACTCACCCAAATAGAAATCCAGGATATTAAGGATGAATTTGAAGTAGCAATACTTCGTTCAGTCCTGGCTGTTAGGACCCACTCTCACAGGACAGGCTCTTCTAGTCCTGTCTCTAAGAAGAGGAGACTCACATCCTCTCATCCTGTCTCTTCTGAACCTTGCTATCCTCCCCTTTGGTTTTCCCTCTCTGTCTCCAACAAGCAGAAACTTATCTATGAAGAATATCTTCAAAAGGTAGTTTTTGCCCATATTTTTGGCCTTCCTTTCCAAAATCTTTCTGAACATCTCACCACCATCTTTCCTTATACCCATCTCTCTAAGGCTCAACAGTCAAAAATCTTCTCCATGACTGAAGCCAAAACTGAAGAGCAGTGGGCTCGGAGCAACAAAGACCTGTACAGTCAATTCCGACGAGTTCAAGCTGCCCGATATCCGCCTAGGGAAACTCCTCTTCCCCTTTCTGAGTGGTTCCAAATCCATCTCAAAAATTTGTTTGGCCCCTTCATTCAGAAAGAAATCAAATTCATCCGGCAGTATCAGATGTACAGTAACTACTGCTATGTAAATCGCCTCCCAGAATCTCAGTTGGGTCAGTTTCGTACAGCCATCAGGGCCCTCAGTTCAAGCACAGCTCATACTGAGCCCCTTCAGGTCGATTTTGCCACCCTGGTTATTCCTGATGTGGTGTTCCTTCCACCTCTCCATGCTCTAATTATGGATTCTTCCGTGGGAACACTTATCTTTGAGCGAGCTGCAAGGGTAATGGCCAGATTATTTGTGCAAGATGGCCGTGATTTATCTTTCCCAAGATTCGTCTTCAGACAATATCTTCAGGGGCATATCAAGGCAGATGTTCTGGCCCCCATTCTTTCTGAATGTGAGCGGTTGTCTCCTGAAGAGTGGATGAAGCTCTATCCCTTGTCTGCTCAGCAGCTAGGTGATTTAAATGCCTCTCAGGCCAGCTCCAACCAACCTCCCCTGTCACCTGGTGAATTTTTGGATGCCAACTCTCTTCACCTCATCCGAGATTCCTATCTGACCTGGGTCGAAAGATACAGAGTTTTCTTTGCCTTAAAGCAAGAGCTTCGGTCGCTTAAGATTGACTATCCCCTCAAGATTGAAGCCTTTCTTCGTTTTGCCAGCTTTGGGTCCTTCTTAACTTACAAGTTAGCCCTTGGCCGTGTTAAGTATGGGGACTTCATTTCAGATCAAAGGCAGCTTCATATCAAAAGGATGGCTCCCACCATGGGACCCTCCTATCAAATTGAAATTGGGGCCTTTCAAGCCTTCTTTGAAGAGCAGGAATGCCAGGCACTCTCTGTCATCAGGCGCTTTGGCTCCTTGTTATCCCCTGCTCATTACTTATCTGTAAATCCTCAAAACTGATCAATATATGTTGGCTGTCTGCCCTTCCATCTTTTCTCTTCTTTCTTTGTCGAAGATTATCTTTTTGCTTACTGACAAAAGGGGGAGAAAATTAGCATGTCTGAAATACATTCCGAAAATCTTCAGATTTAGAAAAATACTTAGCATGTTTGAAATACTTTTCGGAAATATTCATGCTTATTGATAATTTTTTGTCATCACCAAACAGGGGGAGATTGATGATCAGTCTGTCCCCACGAAATGTTTTAAATATACATGTATTTTGGTAATTAACAAAACCTTATCAAAGTTCTCTAAGTCTTAAGTACAGGAAATACTCCAAGGCCAAGGTCAATCAAGCCAATATTGGTAAGCATTATATTTCTGAAGTATTAATTATTTCAAGATCATATTTCTCTAAGTTCGCATCGACTTCTGTTGAAAGTCACAACGACTTCCTTTAGTGCTATAACGATTTGAATTCATAACGATTTCTTAAGTGTCTGAACGACTTCTTTACTGTGACATCGTTTGATTACAAACAAATCGTTCTCACAACGATTATATAAGTCATCGCAACGATTTCTTCAGAACTCGTAACAACTTGCCCGTCGCAACGATTTCTCAAGTTATCATAACGATTTCTTTAAAATTCAAAACGACTTGCTCGCCGTAACGATTTTTTCAGTCATCATAACGATTTCTTTAGAATTCGCAATGACTTGCTCGCCGTAACGATTTCTTAAGTCATCATAACGATTTCTTTAAAATTCGCAATGACTTGCTCGTCGTAACGATTTCTTAAGTCATTATAACGATTTCTTTAGAATTCGCAATGACTTGCTCGCCGTAACGATTTCTTAAGTCATCATAACGATTTCTTTAGAATTCGCAACGACTTGTTCTCCGTAACGATTTCTTAAGTTATCATAATGATTTCTTTAGAATTCGCAACGACTTGCTCGCCGTAACGATTTCTTAAGTTATCATAACGATTTCTTTAGAACTCATAACGATTTACTTCGCGCAACGATTTCTTTAGAACTCATAACGATTTGCTTCACACAACGATTTCTTTAGAACTCATAATGATTTGCTTCGCGCAACGATTTCTTTAGAACTCACAACGATTTGCTTCACGCAACGATTTCTTTAGAACTCATAACGATTTGCTTCGTGCAACGATTTCTTTAGAACTCATAACGATTTGCTTCGCGCAACGATTTCTTTAGAACTCATAACGATTTGCTTCGCGCAACGATTTCTTTAGAACTCATAATGATTTGCTTCGCGCAACGATTTCTTTAGAACTCATAACGATTTGCTTCGCACAACGATTTCTTTAGAACTCATAACGATTTGCTTCGCGCAACGATTTCTTTAGAACTCATAATGATTTGCTTCGCGCAACGATTTCTTTAGAGCTCATAACGATTTGATAAGTGTTCATAACGATTTCTTCAGTAAACACTTGATCATAACGATTTCATAAGTCATATAGACAACGACTTTATGGTTTATATCGTCTTGACATTTATCTTATCTCTTAAAGTGTTGAATAGTCAAAGTCTTCTCTTATCTGTCTGACTGCTGTGCATTTAATGAAGACAGAACGTATCTCTGCACGCATGCAGATGATATCCTTTTACTATTGTGCATATTTTGTCAACATCTTTTAGAACAAGCTATTTGGCATTGCTATTTTGGTGAATACTCACATCAACGTTTACTGACAACAAGAGACAGCCTAGCTGTCTACTGTTCTAGCATTTAATGTGTGCAGGGTCATAAAGACATTCTGTCATACAACGTTGGACCATATAGACGCTAGAAGACATTATCTCTTTGCGTGCTCAACTAGATAAAATACTGTTGAAGCTTCCAAATGTCAAGCAGTCTAACGTCTACCAATCTAAGAGACAACGGTTACTTCAACGGCCGTATTTCAAAAGGAGATATAAATACAAGACAGAAGAGTGGAATGCATAAAAAAATTTGAGTGGAGAACAAGCATCTCGCATACAAGCATTCAAATTCTTCTGCAAGAAGTCTAGAGCCAAGAATCCCATTCCTCATCATCTTTAGCTCTTCTCTCTCTGTGATGTTATAGAATTTCTAAGAGAGCCCGTGTAGTTCTGAGAGTGTGCCTTGTTTAGATCTTTTGCTCTCAATACTTGTTGCTTCAGATTTTGGCTTGTAAAAGCTTGATCTAGGGGCTTGAATTCATTCTATTCTCTTTGTGGTGTTTCCCTTCGTGTGTGAAGAAAGACCTGGTGGGATCCAGGGTGTTGTTTCTCTTCAGTTGTGAAGGAAGACCTGGTGAGGCATCCAGGGTGTGGTTGTTCCCTTCTGGTGTGAAGGACGACCAGCTGAGCTGGGTGTTGTAGTGTCCATAGGGGGACTGTACCCGAGTTAGTGAAATCCTGAGTTGTTGCTCAGGGACTGGACGTAGGACTCCTAAGGAAAGGAGGTCCGAACCAGGATAATTCCTTGCGTTGTGTGATTGATTCTTTGTGGGTTTGTTGTTTATACTAACCGTTACTAACCAACATCGAAGATTGTTTTTGTGTATATTTTTTCATACATATGTCACCTAGATAAATTTTTAAAGACCCATTCACCCTCCCTCTGGGCTTGTCAATTGGGCAACACATCAGCTTTGTGACGCCCTCCATAGACGGAAGACTTGCCGCTGAGCCTGCTGCTGCCGAGGTTCGGGACGAAGGTGAAGGTGCTGCCACGAATCCCCTCATTGGGTGAGGATTTGCACTGGGATCACGATCCCCCTTCTTCTGGGAATGCAAACACTTCATTTACAGATTGAACAGAGGACGAGGAGGGAGGACGGGGCAGGAATGAGGGGGATAACAGAGGACGACACACCAAATGGCGGCGGAACAGTGAGGAAGCCTGGAGACAAAGGATGTACTACTATATCCTGTACCAAGTATATAACATAACCAATGGAATCTGTTCATAGCTAGACTGCACATCAAATCATGATCGTGGTCATCATGGATTTACTGGGAAGGAGTAGAGTGGTTTGCAGCAGTACTTTCAGGAGGAGGAGGAGCCCGCACTGAGAGCGGATCTACATAGCTTGATCCGAATGTTCCGGAGGTGTCGCAGTTCATCTCAGAAATCCTTGCGTCAATCTCAGAAGTTGTAATAGGAGCAGAGCTTCGAGTGGGATATGCCAAATTATTTTCCAGGGGCCGTGTCTGCTCCATGCTGGTGGCCGCCGAGAGGCCGGACACCACGCACACCTCCCGCAGGGTCCCGAGGCTACTATCGTCCCCGACCAGGACGTCGCAGCTCTTGACGAAGTGCTTGTAGGCCTGGGGGTTGTAGAAGCGGCGGATGACGGACCAGACGGTGGAGACGGGGGCGGCGACGGCCTGGACCACGGCGGAGCAGCACTGGTTGCCCCAGCGAACCTCGGGGGGATCAGACCGGAGAGCTGGTTGGAGCTGAAGTTGAGCATTCGGAGCGCGTCGGAGAAGATGAGCGAGAGGGGCGGGGTGAGAGAGAGAGCAAAGAGGCGGCGTGGTGGGAGAGAGAAAGGAGGGGGCAGAGGATTTTTTTAGATTTTTTAAGTATATGTCAACGATTGTTAAGATTCACTGATAAATGGGACATATGTCAACGGCTTGTAAGAGCCGTTGACAAATATTAATAATTTAGGGGCAAAATCCCATCATTTTTTCATCAACATATGTCAATGGCTATTGATATTTGTTCACATATATAGCTTAAGTCAACGGATCTTTGAAGCCGTTGACATATGTTATTTATGTCAACGGCTAAATATAGCCGCTGATATATGCAACAGTCTTCAGTAGCCGTTGACATATACCTTATATGTCAACAATTTTTTTAGTCGTTGACATATAGTTGTTGACAAATCTTATTGTTCTTGTAGTGTTTCCAACATAGCACATAAACATTCATAAATACATATCCCACATTCAAATGAGATGTCCAAATCAAACAAAGACAAGTTCTCTGAATGATAAAATTCAAACTGTTTTGAAGATATGATCAATATCTTCAAGTTCCACAGTCCACATGATCACTACTATTCCATCAGCTGTAAGGGTGTGAATAGAGGGATCCAAAGAGAGAGAGACTGAGAGGGTGAGCAGAAAGAGGGGGGGCCGACTGTGAGCGGAGTCGGTCGTAAGGGTGAGAATAGAGGGATCCAAAGAGAGGGAGAGAGATTGAAAGGGAGAGAGCAGAGAGGGGGGTCGGCTGTGAGGTGGGGTTGGGGAGGCTCCTCCACCACCGACAGAAAGAGACAATGAGAGAGAGAGAGAGAGAGCATAAAGGAGGTTGGGGGGCTCCCATAGTAGAAAGAGAGGGAGCTGACTATGAGGACTGACGAGGAGCGCGGGAACCTCCTCCCCCTGACGACGGAGACAATGAGGGAGAGGAGAGAGTAGAGAGAGGGGGGGGGGGTGGCTGGGGGTTGGTGGTTGGGGAGGCTCCACCCACCGGTGACGGAGAGAGACAATGAGGGAGAGAGAGAGAGTGAATAGGGGGGATTGGGGGCCACCCCCTTCGTCATCAGCAACGAAGAGGTAGCAAGATGCTGAGATCCAGAGAAAGAGTCTAAGAGAGAGATATATACATAAAGATGGGGACCGTTGCCGGGGGCGATGGCTTCGGAGGTCGGGGCGTCAGGGTGAGCCGACGATGACGTGGGCGAGGCGACCCGGGGGCGACTGGCGAGGCTTTCAGGGGTGACGACACCAGAGGTCGGGGTGGCGGCATGAGCCAACAACAGCGTCGGCAGGGCGAGGGGGCCTGGGGGCCGTCGGCGGGCTCAAGGGTCGATCCGTTGAGGGGCGAGCCGACGACAGCGCTAGAAGGAACCCCTCCCAAGTTTGGGGTCTAGGGTTTCAGTCGGAGGTTTGGGGTTTGGGCGGCTGGGCCTTTGCCTTTGCGGTAGGTTTCTTATTTATATATTAGATAAACCATTAGATCAAGGATCCAACGGCCAGGGTAAATTCGGTTTCAGATCAGATCTTAAATGGAGCGGATCGCCTAATTTCACATCCGCTTCATTTAATATCCGAATAATACCTGTATTTGATATTTGCTCCGTTGAATATTTATTAAACAGATATTATCAGCTTATCCGAATACGAATTCGAATCTGATCCGGATAATATCCAGATTCGTTTACAGCCCTACTTTGTGCCAAGGCTGGCAGACAAAAAGAGGCAGGCCCCATAGTTAGTAAATAGAAGGGGCAGATAACATGTGAGGATTGTAAGTATCTCTCTTTTTTTATAATAGAGAAAGTCTCAATGCACATTATGGGGGACGATATACGCACACACCCTCTCTTAGTGCGGCAAGCCAATCTCTTTATAATATGATCATGTTATGTGTCAACTCACAGGTGTGTGTCGCTATGTGTGTGTGTGAAAGGTGGGGGGGAGGGGAGGGGAGTATTAACTGTACTAGGCTAGAGTGAATAAGCATGCCACAACTGCCAACGAATGTCAAGAGGTCGCAAATGTGGAGACCAAGGATGAGAACAATGGTGAGTGTCGACGAGTAGAGGCAAAGGCGGCGGTGGGTGTCAGTGACCAGAGGCGACGTCAACAGAGGCGAGAGGCATTCAGAGGGAGTAGGAATTAGGAACCCTAGAGGCGAGGCATTGATGGTGCTAGAGCTTGACCAGAATTTCTTTCTATGGATTAGAGGTTTTGGGAGTTGAGAAATGCTTATTACTAGGATAGTCAGGTAAAAGTATCCTTTTGGAACTATCGTGTAAAATATTATTGGGTCATGTGTGCAACGCATGAGCCTCGCCATTTTTCACCTCTTTTTCTATATGCAAATTCATATTCTATTGAAAAATACTATTTGTCACCCTTAGTATAGTAGGCCATTTGTCGTCTTTAGTTGGTTATTTATTACTCATAACTTAATATTTGTCACTGTTAGTGGGTTAAGGGTGACAAATAATTTTATGAGAAATGATGTAAGAGCATCTAATGCTATTGATTGGGATGTATAGCTAATTATCTCTCTTAGTTGGTTATTTTTCACCCTTTGCGAGTTAAGGGTGACAAATAACTTTACAAGGAATGATGTAAGAGCATTTAATGCTCTTGTTTGAGATGTATAGTGTAGCTGTTCTCATTGTTTGAACCTGTTAATCTAATAACGATCCTGATCCAACTCTGCCTTCTGCGAACAGGCCGAAGCCTCGTAAGAGATACCATTACATTAGTCCGTGAGAACATAAAAAGAAATGTTTAAACATACATAATTGCACATATTTACACAGTCTCACACATATTTATATGAAGTTCACATGGCCATGTCTCTACTCAAGTCAACAGAAAGAAAAAGTACAGCATTTTGAGGCATACCTCAAAGTGAAGAACAGAAAAGAAAATTACATTGCTGGTGGACTGGACCCGCCACCACTATGACACGGCTCAGAACTAGATGAGGGAATGGAATTCTCCTACTCTCCTTCACATGAAAGGGGGGAGTAGGTGTGAGAGTCTTATAAGTCACTGGCTCAGCAAGGAAACTCCAATTTAAAACAATGCAAGAAATCAGAGACAATTTGAAAGAGCAATTTAGAGATCTGATGAATAAGTGTGTGAATTAGATGATTGAAGTGTGGAATCAAGTTGATTAGAATGAATTCGAAAAACCCTATGCATACATCTAGCACAAGGTGAATTAAAGTCACACACAAATCACTGCACAAAGAATTTTTAGGTGGTTCGGAAATCACACCATGTGATTCCTACATCCACCCCTCACACTGTGAGGATCCACTAAACAACCGGATACAACACACACACAGGAGCCTGACAACTCCAACACAGAGTTTTACAACTCACACAACCTCTAGAGCAAGACTACTCTAGAACCTGAGCACAATTGCTCAACCACAACTGAGTACGACAACTCAACACTGAGCACACAGGCTCACAACCACTTGCTAGATCACAACACAAAGATTCAGATCCTCTAGCAATGATCTGATCTCAAAAGGTTCATTCAAGAGAATTGATGCAATAGACACTGCACAATCTCTAGAACAACCAAGAAGACACAAGGGGAAATGAGAAATGGATTGAAAAGTCCTTGTTCTTCAGAAGACTCCCTTGTAGATGTCGAATTGTGAAGAGGCTTGATCTCTGGAAGTCCCTGGGCGATGCTCTGTAATTTGATCTTCAGGATCTTCCTCGAATTCTCCACAAACGACTGCTTCTACTTGATCTGCACCTTGGAAGTTGATCCTACTGCTCCATCTTGGATCAGATCTTCCTTCTTGTGCTTGGAGATGATGGAATTGGAAAGAAGAAGCACAAGAGGACGCACGAACAGGGAGGAGAACAACCTTGCCGCCGAAAAGCTTCTGGAGAAGTCTTGGAGGCGCTCTTCTACTGCGACGACCCTCATTATACCGGTACGGTTATACCAACCCACGTCGATATAGTAAACGTTATCACAGTGGGGCATTTACCCAAACAATAACATACGATTGAGATACACACAAATATAAGTACAAAGTAGCGGAAGTAAAAGAACCACTGTCTTCATTTCATTCATCATCCACATTTATCATACATGGTTCAATGTAACATTTAAAGAACTAAAGTCCCCATAATTAAAGTGCTAAAATCAAATACATAGTTTGTCCACGATTATACAACTTCATGATAATTCTAGTACATTATTCCAAGTTACATACTATGAAAGTGCAAACGTCACAAGTGAACTCCAACAAACTAGTCTCCGCGCTCGGAGTCGCTCTCCACTGCCTCCTCCACGGGAGTAACGTCACCAACTAAGCATGTACGCCGAAGCAAGTAATGAGTCTAAAAGACTCAGCAAATAACACTACACATAATGTACATGCACATATCACAGCAGGTTTTACATACAAATTTACAAGACATAACATGGGGCATGCTTAATATTGAAATTTTACAACCTATCATGATGGTTCTACCATTAAACACATGGTTCGTGCTTTTAGATTTTTTTTCCAAATTAAAATCTCCTATCACATGCTCTCTAGTCATTCCAACACATGAAAGCTATACTTCCCATTTAAACTAAAGCATGAAAGCAATAAGCATGATTTTCTTGCATACATAAAAGGGAACATACCTAACATGAATTCTACACATGCATATACATACACATGACCATTTTACATACTTTAAGCTTGCTGTTTTGACGTGGATTAACAATCACAACCTAACACATGAGAACTACATTATCATTTAAAACACAACATGAGAGCAATTTCACATGGAATGGTCTACACATAATTAAGAATTGTCCTTAACATGGATTCTACGCTTTGTACACCCATAAAACATGATCCTAAACACATTTAGTTTGCTGTTTTAGCATGATTCCAGATTTATCATGTCATGGATTCTCATCTCACAATCTCACATTTTGGTTTCACAAATTTACACAATTTCTTATTCACATAGTTCACACTTTACACGTTTACAATTTCACATGTTCACATTCTCACTTTACACATGAACACATTCACATTTCACATTCACATATTTAGTGCCGTGACACATAGTCCAAACCACCATAAGAAGGACACATCACATCAAATACACATAGACGCCACCTAGGCAATATAGTGACGACTCTTGGACTGCGCAGACCGGGAGAACAAGTCTCCACCCTAACCAGTGATACTTGTCCACCTCCAGGATTTCATCCTAATGCCCTTAGGATCACAACACATTGAACCTTCTCATGGGGACTTTTCCATGATACGGTTCCACTGCCCTCTATGGAAGCAGTGTCACGCTTGGCACAGTTTTACACATTACACATACCGATTTTAGCACACATTTTTACACATGACACTCACACATCTTTTCATTTTCTAATTCACACATGTGGCTCTGTTTTTCCTAACATGGTACTATAGATGACAGAGATTTCACATTCAGTATCTTGCATTAATCAGGTTACACGCAATTTAAATCACTTTCACAAAAGCATGCATTATTCACATAATTTCGCATGGGAAATTCATATTGCATCATAAAATTGTCCAATTGGCCTGAAAATTTAACCACACGCTGGTTACAGGTTCATGACCTAACATGCAAAATTTCACATTTTTCTGACTGATAATGTAATTACAGAAAATTTAACATCAATTCTCATATCATTCGAAATTCAATTTATCATGGTGCATAACATGAAAATTCAGTTTAACAGATCATAACTCTGAACCCAACCTACACAACACCACAGGAAATTTTCCCGGGTTTATTACACAGTACACAATTTACTGGAAATTTTTACACGACCTTCACATGTTTTCTAATTCCATTGCAGAAGTTACAGTAAATTATATGAACGTGAACAAATTCTCAAATTTACAGGGTATGGACTGATACATATACACATGGTATAGAAAAATCTAGGGCATTTAATTCCTCAGGAATCATGTACACAGTAGGTGAACATGCATAATTTATTTTCTCCAACATGTATTTCAATAAATATAATAATTTATGCCGTCCACAGAAAATCACAAAAATTTCCACACACATCACATTAGCTATTTTACATAACATATAAAAATTACACTATATCCTCATGCGTCAAAGTCGGAAATTAATTACTTAAGGCAGAACAGTTTACTGTTCTGCACTGAAGAACTTGGCGGCAGTGTCTGGCCGTTTAAGGAGTTGGACGGCAAGATCGCTGGACGCACACTGGAGATCTTGGCGTCAAGGACATTGATGCCAAGTTCCTGTCTGTGCAGGAACACAGACCGAGCTCCAAATAACAAGGGAATGGGGGATCTAGGACACGAGGAAAAATGTGCAAAAATAAGAAAACCCTACTAGACATCTACATGGACGAGGTGTGTAGGTTACTTGCCTTTCAGAACTCTTCAAAGGGATCAAATGAGCCGGTGAAGCTCTCCTTGGGCAGTCCCAAGAAGCTCCCAAAGATGCCTTCCTCCGGGTTCCTTGCTGCAGTAGACCCCAAGAAGATGTCGGGGAAGCCTTCCCCTTTGTCCCAGCTACCTCCTTGTCGTGGTAGATGGCCGGAACCAGCTTCAGATGGTCGGATCTAAGCTTGCAAAGGCAGGTTTTTTTCACTGTCCAGAACTAGGGTTTTTCTTCTTTCTCTCCTCTTCTTGCAAAGAGCCAAGGGGCTTTGGGGTTGCAAAAGGGCTTGGTATATAGGAGAGGGGACTCTCCTTTCACGCAGGGGTGATGGGAAAGGCTCATAGCCATTGGGGACAGCTCCTCAATGGCTGAGCTTCCTTCTTCCAGAATTTCGGGGTCTGCAACACATGCAGGTCAGAAATCTTAACGTCCACATCCATGGACGTTGGCTTAAGTATTGGCGTCCATCGATGTGGACGCTGGATCAGCATGGGCGTCCATCCATGTTGATGCCAACTTGGCCCTTCGGCCAGAACTCAAAACATGCAAAACCATGCTTAACTTATACACATTTACATGCCATACATATGTATTATCATGTACACACTACCACCATGCATTTCATACATTATTTACAACTAATTATACACATGCACACATACGTATAACTAGTTAATACATACGTAGATAAGTACATCTATGCATACACAATCATGAATTATTTACACGAAATAAAATAATACAATAAAATTCGAGGGCCTTACACCCTCTCCCCCTTAAAGAAACTTCGTCCTCGAAGTTTAAACAAAACTACTCAAACAAGCGGGGATACTTCTTCTTCATCGCATCCTCAAGCTCCCAAGTAGCCTCCTCTCGCGAGAAGTTTCGCCATAGAACCTTCACCGACGCAATACCCTTGTTCTGGAGATGCTGAACCTTCCGGTCAAGAATAGCTACTGGTTGCTCCGCATACGACAAATCTGGCTGAATCTCCACTGGCTCATGACTAATCACATGAGATGGATCTCGGACATACTTCCTGAGCATAGAAACGTGGAAAACAGGATGAACACTAGCTAAAGCTGGGGGTAAAGCTAGCTCATATGCCACGCTGCCCAATCGTCTGAGAATCTCATACGGGCCAATGAATCTAGGGCTCAACTTACTATGCCTTCCAAATCTGACGACACCACGAGTAGGTGATATCTTCAAGAAGACATGTTCACCCACCTCGAACTCCAAATCCTTCTTTCTGTTGTCGGCGTAGCTCTTCTGCTTATCCTGCGCCGCAACAAGCCTCTTTCTGATAAGCTAGACCTTATCCGAAGTCTCCTGAACTAACTCCGGACCGATCAGCTGCCTATCACCGGTCTCCTCCCAACATAAAGGAGATCTGCAAGGCCTACCATACAACGCCTCAAATGGAGCCATACCAATACTCGCATGAAAGTTGTTGTTGTATGCAAACTCCACTAGAGGTAAATGACGCTCCCAATCATCCATCCAATCCAGTACACACGCTCTCAACATATCCTCGAGCGTCTGGATAGTCCTCTCGGACTGTCCATCAGTCTGGGGATGATACGCCGAACTGAGCTTCAGCTCCGAACCTAACACATGCCAACCTCGAAGTAAATCTCGGATCTCGATCCGAAATGATTGACTTCGGCACACCATGCAATCTAACCACACTACTAACATACAATCTAGCTAAGCTCTCAACCGACTGCTTCTTCTTCATCGGTAAGAAATGCGCAGTCTTCGAGAATCTATCTACAACTACCCAAATCGAGTCATTGCCCCTTCTAGATCGAGGCAAACCCGAAACAAAGTCCATAGTGATAGCTTCCCACTTCCACACTGGGATTTCCATCCTTTGCATAAGGCCGGATGGTCGCTGTCGCTCGGCCTTTACTTGCTGGCATACTAAACACCGGGATACATAATCCGCTACATCCTTCTTCATGCCGGACCACCAAAAGGATCTCTTCAAATCCTGGTACATCTTAGTGTTACCCGGATGAATAGAGAATCGCGATCTATGAGCCTCCGCTAACACATGCTCACGCACATCTACCAAATCAGGGACACAAACACGATGATGGAATCTAATCACACCGTCCTCATCACGAGCAATGCCTGCCTTGCCCACTAACTCTAAGAGTCTAGGGTCGGCTTTCTGTTGCTCGATCACCTCATCCAAAACTGAGGACCTAAGAGATAACTGAGCTACAAAAGCCTGACATAGCGATGGCTCTAACTCAGTCAACTCACAAGCCGCATCCTCCAACATCTTCCAGTCCTGCTGGAGAAATGACCTCTTTCTACTTAGAGCATCCGCTACGACATTCGCCTTTCCAGGATGATACTGAAGGTCGAAGTCATAGTCCTTCAAGAACTCAATCCATCTTCTCTGCCTCAGGTTTAATTCTTTTTGGGAGAAAAGATACTTCAAGCTCTTGTGGTCGGTAAACACCTCAAATCTGACACCATAAAGATAGTGCCTCCAGATCTTTAGTGCATGAACCACTGCTGCGAGCTCCAAATCATGGGTCGGATAGTTCTTCTCATGCTCCTTCAACTGACGAGAAGCATAAGCCACTACCCTTTCCTGCTGCATTAGCACACAGCCTAAACCAATCCGAGACGCATCCGTGTAGATAGCAAAACCCTCTACACCGCTCGGTAAGACTAACACCGGAGCTGACGTGAGCTTAGTCTTCAACAATTGAAAACTACTCTCACACTTCTCGGACCATACAAACTTCACTCCCTTTCTGGTGAGCTGAGTCAATGGGGCGGCGATGGATGAAAATCCCTCAATGAATCGCCGATAGTAACCAGCCAAACCCAGAAAACTACGAATCTCCGAAGGGGTCTTGGGAATCTCCCAATCCATAACTGCCTGGACCTTTGCTGGGCCAACTGCAACACCAACACCGGAGATAACATGCCCGAGGAAATGAACCTCGCGCAACCAAAAATCGCACTTGCTGAACTTAGCATACAGCTTGTGCTCACGGAGAACCTCTAATACTACCCTCAAATGCTGACGGTGCGTGGCCTCATCCGTAGAGTAGACCAACACATCATCAATAAACACCACAACAAATCTATCTAAATACGGCCTAAACACCCTGTTCATGAGATCTATGAATGCTGCAGGGGCGTTGGTCAATCCGAAAGGAAGAACCAAAAACTCATAATGCCCATAACGGGATCTGAATGCCATCTTGGACACATCCTCACTCCGAATCTTCAACTGATGATAACCAGATCGCAAATCAATCTTAGAAAAGACTGATGCATCTTGCAACTGGTCAAACAAATCATCAATACGAGGTAAGGGATACCTGTCCTTCACAGTCACCTGGTTCAGCTTTCTGTAGTCAATGCATAACCTAAGTGACCCGTCTTTCTTCTTGACGAATAATACAGGTGCGCCCCAAGGGGAAACACTAGGGCGAATAAATCCTTTATCTAGAAACTCTTGCAACTGCCTCCTTAACTCGGCTAACTCCGCAGGTGCCATCCGATATGGAGCCTTCGAGATAGGAGAGGTGCCCGGAAGCAACTCTATGGTAAACTCTATCTCTCTATCCGGTGGCAAACCAGACAAATCATCAGAAAAGACATCTGGAAAATCCTGCACTACCTCAATCTCTGCAAGAGTAGGTGACTCATCAGCCTCTGGTACTAATACCACGCTGGCAAGAAAAGCGTCACAACCCTTGTTTACCATGCGCATCGCCTTCATGGCAGAGATGACCATCTTTCCCGCCAAGTTCCTTGGCAAGGGATGAGAGAACTCGTCCTCACCAGGAATGCGGAAAACAATCCTCTTTCCACGACAATCCACTAACACATAGTGCTCCTCTAGCCAATCCAGACCAAGAATCGCATCATAGTCCTTCATCTTAAGCAAGAAGAAACACCCATCTAGGATTCTATCCTCAATGCACACAGGTAACGACGGAATGCACTTCCTAGTCGATACCGTACCCGCAGGGGTGTGCACAGACAAAGGGACCTCTAAATCCTCAGACTCTATGCCTGACTCTAGAGCTAACTGCCTAGCGAACCGCTCGGAAATGAACGAGTGAATAGCACCCGTATCAAACAAAACCCGAGCGTACACACCTAGAAGTAAAACTGTACCTTCGGTGACATGCTCCGCCTGTTCGGCGTCCTCGCGCGCTAAAGCAAACACTCGAGTTGGGGCTCGAGGCCTTCCTGGTCTTCCTGTAGCTGGCGCTGCTGCGGCTACCGCTGGGGCTGACGCTCCACGCTGAGCTCCTTGCTGAAGTCTTGGGCAATCCTTGATCTTGTGGTCGCTACTTCCGCACTTAAAGCACTTTCGCGTAATCATCCAACATTCAGAACCACCATGTGTCCTCCCACAGTGGGGGCACTCTTTCTTCACACCAGGGGAACGTACAGAAGGTTCCTGAGTACTGCCGACTGCTACTGATCGCTGTTGTGTCTGGTACACTACTTTCTTCTTGTCCTGCCGCTGAAACGTAGCTGCAGGTCTCTTCTGCGAAGCCTTCTTCTCTTCAAGGTATTGCTCCATCTCACCCTCCTGCCTACAAGCAGCGCTGAGGGCCTCGTCCAAAGTGCGGTGGTCAAACGCCACGAGCCTCGTCCTTAGTGATGGCTTCAGACCCATCACGAACTTCTTTGTCTTCCTGCGCTCATCTGCCACGATATGGGGTGCATATTTAGAGAGTTCAGAAAATCTTACCTCATATTCTAGCATGGTCATGGAGCCTTGAGCCAAGGAGAGGAACTTCTGCTCCATCCGATCTTGAATATGCTCGGGGACAAACTTGGCCCGAAAGAGCCTCACGAACTCGTCCCAAGCAACATTAATAGCTCCGTCCTCAAACCGCGTACGCAGCAATGAAGCCCACCATACATCGGCTCTTTCCTGCAGTACACCGTTCATAAGCACAATCTAAACAAATCTTAACTTAACAGAACATACAAGCATATAAACTAAGGCATACCTGTAGCATGTAGGTGGCTAATGTGACCTTATCCTCATCTGCACACCTGATGGCTCGGAAGATCTTTTCTATCTCCCTCATCCAGCTTTCTGCCAATAGTGGATCGCTCTCCCCCTTAAAAGAGGGTGGCAGCATCCTCTTGAATCTTTCCATGATGGAAGGTCCACCATGGTCCTGAGCTGGTACTTGAGCCTGCTACATTCAACAACAAATAGTACACATTCAACATAACATCATACAATTAAATAAAACAGACTACACTTGCATTAATTATGCTAACCTGGGCCTCCAACTGTGCCTGGAGTGCAACCTGCGTATGAGCCTGTGTCTGCATGGCTTGCACCAGACCTTGCATGAATACTCCATAATCCACAGGCGGCGGTGGGGGAAGTACAGGATCCTGAGGCGCCGGGGCCTGCTGCTCCGCCCGCTCCTCACATCTCGGCTCGTCCTCACGGGCCGGCGCTCCGCCACGCCTACCTCTCGAAGCCATGGCTGCAATGAATTCCAGCCACTATTAGAGCTACGTTAATTTTATTTCCTAACCATTTTCTTATCTATTTTTCATTCATTATTAATCAATTCTACACATGTGGACATTTCTATGTAGACTTAGCATGTAATGAAGATGATGATTCATGTATATTTATGTATAATCTCAATCGGTCGCTCTGAAACCAATCCCTGTGACGACCCTCATTATACCGGTACCGTTATACCAACCCATGCCGATATAGTGAACGTTATCACAGTGGGGCATTTACCCAAACAATAACATACGATTGAGATACACACAAATATAAGTACAAAGTAGCGGAAGTAAAAGAACCACTGTCTTCATTTCATTCATCATCCACATTTATCATACATGGTTCAATGTAACATTTAAAGAACTAAAGTCCCCATAATTAAAGTGCTAAAATCAAATACATAGTTTGTCCACGATTATACAACTTCATGATAATTCTAGTACATTGTTCCAAGTTACATACTATGAAAGTGCAAACATCACAAGTGAACTCCAACAAACTAGTCTCCGCGCTCGGAGTCGCTCTCCACTGCCTCCTCCACGGGAGTAACGTCACCAACTAAGCCTGTACGCCGAAGCAAGTAATGAGTCTAAAAGACTCAGCAAATAACACTACACATAACGTACATGCACATATCACAGTAGGTTTTACATACAAATTTACAAGACATAACATGGGGCATGCTTAATATTGAAATTTACAACCTATCATGATGGTTCTACCATTAAACACATGGTTCGTGCTTTCAGATTTTTTTCCAAATTAAAATCTCCTATTACATGCTCTCTAGTCATTCCAACACATGAAAGCTATACTTCCCATTTAAACTAAAGCATGAAAGCAATTAAGCATGATTTTCTTGCATACATAAAAGGGAACATACCTAACATGAATTCTACACATGCATATACATACACATGACCATTTTACATACTTTAAGCTTGCTGTTTTGACGTGGATTAACAATCACAACCTAACACATGAGAACTACATTATCATTTAAAACACAACATGAGAGCAATTTCACATGGAATGGTCTACACATAATTAAGAATTGTCCTTAACATGGATTCTACGCTTTGTACACCCATAAAACATGATCCTAAACACATTTAGTTTGCTGTTTTAGCATGATTCCAGATTTATCATGTCATGGATTCTCATCTCACAATCTCACATTTTGGTTTCACAAATTTACACAATTTCTTATTCACATAGTTCACACTTTACACGTTTACAATTTCACATGTTCACATTCTCACTTTACACATGAACACATTCACATTTCACATTCACATATTTAGTGCTGTGACACATAGTCCAAACCACCATAAGAAGGACACATCACATCAAATACACATAGACGCCACCTAGGCAATATAGTGACGACTCTTGGACTGCGCAGACCGGGAGAACAAGTCTCCACCCTAACCAGTGATACTTGTCCACCTCCAGGATTTCATCCTAATGCCCTTAGGATCACAACACATTGAACCTTCTCATGGAGACTTTTCCATGATACGGTTCCACTGCCCTCTATGGAAGCAGTGTCACGCTTGGCACAGTTTTACACATTACACATACCGATTTTAGCACCCATTTTTACACATGACGCTCACACATCTTTCATTTTCTAATTCACACTTGTGGCTCTATTTTTCCTAACATGGTACTACATATGACAAAGATTTCACATTCAGTATCTTGCATTAATCAGGTTACACGCAATTTAAATCACTTTCACAAAAGCATGCATTATTCACATAATTTCGCATGGGAAATTCATATTGCATCATAAAATTATCCAATTGGCTTGAAAATTTAACCACATGCTGGTTACAGGTTCATGACCGAACATACAAAATTTCACATTTTTCTGACTGATAATGTAATTACAGAAAATTTAACATCAATTCTCATATCATTCAAAATTCAATTTATCATGGTGCATAACATGAAAATTCAGTTTAACAGTTCATAACTCTGAACCCAACCTACACAACACCACATGAAATTTTCTCGGGTTTATTACATAGTACACAATTTACTGGAAATTTTTAAACGACCTTCACATGTTTTCTAATTCCATTGCAGAAGTTACAGTAAATTATATGAACATGAACAAATTCTCAAATTTACAGGGTATGGACTGATACATATACACATGGTATAGAAAAATCTAGGGCATTTAATTCCTCAGGAATCATGTAGACAGTAGGTGAACATGCATAATCTATTTTCTCCAACATGTATTTCAATAAATATAATAATTTATGCCGTCCACAGAAAATCACAAAAATTTCCACACACATCACATTAGCTATTTTACATAACATATAAAAATCACACTATATCCTCATGCGTCAAAATCCGGAAATTAATTACTTAAGGCAGAACAGTTTACTGTTCTGCACTGAAGAACTTGGCGGCAGTGTCTGGCCGTTCAAGGAGTTGGACGGCAAGATCGCTGGACGCACACTGGAGATCTTGGCATCAAGGGCATTGATGCCAAGTTCCTGTCTGTGCAGGAACACAGAACGAGCTCCAAATAACAAGGGAATGGGGGATCTAGGACATGAGGAAAAATGTGCAAAAATAAGAAAACCCTACTAGACATCTACATGGACGAGGTGTGTAGGTTACTTGCCTTTCAGAACTCTTCAAAGGGATCAAATGAGCCGGTGAAGCTCTCCTTGGGCAGCCCCAAGAAGCTCCCAAAGATGCCTTCCTCCGGGTTCCTTGCTGCAGTAGACCCCAAGAAGATGTCGGGGAAGCCTTCCCCTTTGTCCCAGCTACCTCCTTGTCGTGGTAGATGGTCGGAACCAGCTTCAGATGGTCGGATCTAAGCTTGCAAAGGCAGGTTTTTCTCACATTCCAGAACTAGGGTTTTTCTTCTTTCTCTCCTCTTCTTGCAAAGAGCCAAGGGGCTTTGGGGTTGCAAAAGGGCTTGGTATATAGGAGAGGGGACTCTCCTTTCACGCAGGGGTGATGGGAGAGGCTCAGAGCCGTTGGGGACAGCTCCCCAATGCCTGAGCTTCCTTCTTCCAGGATTTCGGGGTCTGCAATGCATGCAGGTCAGAAATCTTAACGTCCACATCCATGGATGTTGGCTTAAGTATTGTCGTCCATCGATGTGGACGCCGGATCAGCATGGGCGTCCATCCATGTTGACGCCAACTTGACCCTTCGGCCAGAACTCAAAACATGCAGAAACCATGCTTAACTTATACACATTTACATGCCATACATATGTATTATCATGTACACACTACCACCATGCATTTCATACATTATTTACAACTAATTTTACACATGCACACATATGTATAACTAGTTAATACATACGTATATATGTACATCTATGCATACACAATCATGAATTATTTACACGAAATAAAATAATACAACAAAATTCGAGGGCCTTACATCTGCTCTCTTGTTGGTTGGATGGCCAATAGGGGACTATTTATAGTCCAAGATACCCAAAAGTACCCTTGGGGGTCGTGGGCACATGATCCAAGGCCGATCCACCAAATCCCTATGGTGCCACGTGTCCAGGAGAAACCTTAAGTCACAAACTTTCCGGAGTGTGTCGACTTGATTTGATCTAGTGTCGACACACTGTCCCAGACTGGCAGACTAACTTCCCTAGGAGAGGTCTCTAGTGTCGACACACTGTTCCAGACTGGCAGACTAACTTCCCTGGGAGAGGTCTCTAGTGTCGACACCACTTCATCTCGTGTCGACACACTGGAGAGTACTGCAAAACATGCCTTCTGGGAGAGGTCTCTAGTGTCGACACCATCTGGTTTAGTGTCGACACACTATCCAGGCCTGTTGACAAGGCTCACTGGGAACTGGGTCTAGTGTCGACCTAACTTGATCTTGTGTCGACACTACTTGACCATTTCTTCATGTTTTGGCTTAGGGCTTGGAGCATTGTGTCGACACCAGTATGGGGTGTGTCGACACTACCCTTGAAAGAATTGTGTGTCCCTGAGAAATAAACATATAAATCATTAGTCCATTGATTTATCATGAATATAAGTAATAAATGTGTTTGGAAACATGCTTTTTGAATGTGGTCATAACATGTGTGGTGTATCTAACATGTTCCAATTATTGTGCATTAAAATTACACCTTGTCATCATCAAAATATGAGGGGAAATGAATTGTATTCACACTCAACCCAACAATCTCCCCCTTTTTGATGATGGTAACATTAAGTTCATATGAAAATTCGAAGTTTCAATGAAATGTGATTTTAAGCTTTTATTTACTCAATCACTCAATTTGAAAAGTATTGATAGACACTGAGCTATGTTTCATTTCCTTTTTATTCACACTTGTCAAAGACCTTTGAAAATATTTTAGTAACATTTGAAATTTGCACACATTAGAGACACAATGTTACTAGTGATGAACTATTTTCACAAATGGCCAAGCAGCTTGACAAGCATCCATTCATTCGCATTCACATTCATGACATTCATTCAAAATTTTAATCACATTCAAGAAAAAGATGTTTCTTTTCATTTCAACCAACAAATGTCATTTCATTCATAAGGATATGTGCATTACAATCTTTCAAAAGGAATCATTTCAGAAATGCTTTACAATCATCCAAAGAGAAAAAACATCATTCCAAAAGAAGAACTTTCTTGCTTTCTATCTTTCTCCCCCTTTGACATCATCAAAATAAGATACATTAAGCAGCAGGAGGAGGAGGAATGGGAAGGAGAATGGCTTCGATGGACTTAAGTCTGGAGTCCATATCATGAAGGCTTGTATGAAGTTGCTTCTGCATGGTGGATAATCTAGTGTGAACAATCTCTTCCAGCCGTTGACTATTATCAGACATGGTGTACTAAAGTGAGGACAAGTCAACTGAAGAAGGTTGTGCACTAGAAGATGAACTGCCAAGACCATATTTGTTGATGTTCTTCAGCTCCTTCTTGAGGTCAGTCATTTCACTGTCAATGTGAGCTGACAGATTTTTCATGCTTTCCAAGTCATCAACTAAATGAGCAAAGGATAATCTTGTCTTGGTGATTTGAGTCAGTGTTTCCTTGGTGTTGAACACATCAGCCTGGGAATTTGCCAAAATTCCCTGAAGAACCTTTTCCAACTTATCTTGATGCTCCTTCAGCTCAACAGAAGCATCTGCCAATGTTCTAATCAACCTATTAAACCTTTGAACTGCATGGTCTGAAGCTGCTTTTTGCTCAATGAATTTTGCAGACATTGTATTCTCCAACCTCTGTACCTTCAATTCAAAATTCTCTGTCATGTGCTGAATGGAAGTGTTGAAGGCATCAAATTTTTCATTCAGAAAGGAGTATAATTCTGGTGGTACAGAAGGTCCACCAAAGGCATAGGAGGTTTGAGTTTGAGGTTGGGGAGTGAAGGTATGAGTATCCTTGGCAGGATGAGTGGGTGAAGAGTTGTGAAATGGAGGAGTGAGAGGTGCATCCTGGGGTAGTTGAAGTTTAGGTTCAATTTGAGGCTGATCCTCAGGAGCAAGAGGCTGTTCCTCTGGAATGTGAGGCTGGTCCTCATTAGCTTGAGGCTGGTCCTCACGAGGTGGTATCACTGCCTCTGGAGCCTTAGGAACTGGGGCCTCAACAACTACTGACCCTCTCCTCACTTGGTCACCCTCAAGCCTGAATCCCATAAACTTTTGAACATGCTTGAAGCAGTAGATGTTGGATTTGGGAATTGACTGAGATTTCTCATTATCTAGAGACACACCGAAATGCTTAAAGACTGGAGTCAAGTGAGCAGCATAAGGAAGAGACCTATGGAGATCTTTCCTAGTTGTCTCAGAAATGATTTGGTACATGATTACATGGATGTTAACTTTGATGTTCTTCTTCATGCAGTAAAGCACACATCTCTGGATGTCAGTGAGTCTGTCCCTTCCACCACCTTGGGGTGTGATAATAGTGGTGAGGATGTGGTGAGTGAGTCTCAACACTGGAGGAAAGGTGTTAGTGTTGAATTTTGTAACATGAGTCTGTTTAGGGTCAGACTCATTAGAAGGAAGACCAGTCAAAAGAGTGTAAGCTTTATGAAGATTGAACTCAAAATTGTGATAATCTGTACCCTCATCAGGAGGTTTGAACAAGGTAGCAGCCAAAGCAATAGGCATGATTATCTGAACACCTTTAACTTCTGACTTATACCCCTCATCATTGCATTCCAAATTAGTGTAAAATTCTTGGACAAGTCTGGGATATATGGTTCGAAATTAAGAGATGAATGATATCCAAGACTGAAACTTGAAGAATTTGATGACTTCAGAAAAAGCAGCAATCAGTTCACTGTCGGTTAAATCCACTGCCCTAGGTTTCAGAATGGTCTTCCCTTCATTGACTGATTTGGAAGGAGTTGCCTCAGATGAATGGGAAGACCCAGATGATGACGAGGATGACGCCTCAGATGCTTCAGGAGAAGAAACCAGAATTCGTCTCCTAGGGTTTGTAGACCCCCTACCTCGAACAGAGGATGTCCTACCTCTCTTGGCAGAAGAAGGAGATGCAGAGGAAGGCCCTGGCTGCTCCGCAGGGTCATGGCATCTCTTGCTTCTCCTCTCAGTAGGAGGTGCTTCTTCCGCCGGAATGGGCCTAGCTGAAGCCCTGGACCTTGCTCCATGTCGAGGGGCTTGCTTGGGTGCCATGGAAGCAAGAGGGAGTGGAAGAGCAGAGGATGGAGAGGAAGGAATGAAGGGAAGAGGAACAAGGATGGGTTGGAGGAGGAAAGAAGGTGGAATGGTTGCCGTTTTCAAAGGTGGAAGGCGGCCATGGGGTCGACCTTGCATATAAAAAGGGTTTCGGAGGTGCAATGCCCGTAGGAACAAGAAGACCCTTAACCGGCGCCCACTACTTGAAACACCCTGGCAAGGGTATGTGTCGACACTAGAAGAGGTTAGTGTCGATCTGGGCTGGAGTGTGTCGACACTAGATGGAGGTAGTGTCGACCTTGCCTGATGAAAAGTTGAGATGTGAGAATGAGAAAATTTGGTGAGCTTTGGGACATCTTTTAAATGATAAACAATGGGTGGAATTAACATTTCAAGGATTTTTAAGAGACTAAAAAATTCAGTTGTCATATTTCGCAGAAATTCAACACAATTCAAGTTTTACACAACATCCAACAGGATATGATCATTCAGTGACTTGAGCCAATAAAATGATGATTTGAGGGATATAATACATCCAACAATCAACTACAAACTACCATATTCTTCAAATCCAAAGAAATAAAAAAAATCTTTTAGAGTGAAATCAAGTGTGTTGAAAGTAAACAAGTTTTTGTAAAAACAACTTGATGATGGATAGGGATGATTCTTTTAAACAATTCTCCTTTGATAGACATTTTTGTTTTTGAATCAAACTATCAAATGTGATAAATCTTGTTCACTCAAGAACTAATATTTTTTACACACCATAGTCTATGGATACTAAAGATTTACCTATTATCAAGTCTCAAGGGGTAAATGATGACCTTTTGACATGAAAATATACATTTATCAAACGCCAATATTTCCAGTTACTCAGTCATCATCAAGAAGTATAGAGCAGTTTTGCATGTATTTTTTTTTTTTTGATTTTGAACCCCTTTGAACAGAGATAGCAGTAATGCCTCATGACATACATGGCACTTCATTCATTGTGAGGGTGTGTAGTTTCTCAGCATATGTGCCATTGCTCTGTTGAAATATCAGTTTTTGGAGAGTTTTGTAAGATTGAAATCATTTATATCCAACATCAGTTGCAAACAAAGAAATGTTTAAATTCAAATACACATTATCTTTCAGTTTTTGAAAGAGATTTGAATTTCTGTAGTTTTGAAGAATATAGATGAGAATTGACAAAAAAAATACAGTAGATCACTCAAAGAATCATTTTGAGACTCTAGACACCTAAATGAGGACATCATGCAAGGAAATTGATGTAATTCAAGAAGAGTGTTAAATTTTTCAAAAGAAATGACTTGTGAATTCTCTAGCTCCCCCTGAGATGAGGATTCCAACCACTTTTCATCAAACTAAAGATATGCAAGTATTTTGAAATAAAAAATGATTCTCTTTGAACAACAAAAGCTCCCCCTCAACAATTGCATATTCATTTCTTGGTATTTGGCGGAGACATATACTCTCGCATAGTGAAAGTGTCCAGACAAGCATAACTTGTCCTTCTCCAAGTCACCATTTGATATACCAAGAAATTCAACACAATGTGAGTTGAAGAATCCATTGTCAAAAAGAAATGGAAGTGAAATTGAGAGAGATATGAACAATATGAATCAAGAGAGCAAAGGATAATGATGATGCAAAGAACTCCCCCTCAGAAAATGTCTAACACTCAACCCAAACCCAATGAGAGAGATCAAAAAATGGACATTTACAAAGGCCAAGCTCTCTCCTCAAAGATGAGAATCTACTGTCAGGAAGAGGTTTGGTGAAGATGTCAGCAATTTTTTTTCAGTTTCTATGAAGTGGAGTTCAAAGGATTTCTTTGCTACTTCATCCCTTAAGAAATGATGCCTAATTTCAATATGTTTTGTTCTTGAATGCTGAATTGGTTTTTAGACAGATTTATGGCACTTGTGTTATCACATAGAATGGGAACACAACCTAACTCTTGGTTATAATCAAGAAGTTGATGTTTCACCCAAAGAATTTGAGTTCCACATCTACCTGCTGCAACATACTCAGCCTCTGCAGTTGATAGAGCAACTGAGTGTTGCTTCTTAGAAGCCCAAGAGATTAGGCACCCACCTAAGTATAAACACAAGCCACTTGTGCTTTTTCTATCTAATTTACATCCAGCATAATCAGCATCACAATAGCAATCAAATCTAACTTGCAACCAGCAGGATACCAAATTCCAATATCACATGTTCCAACAAGATACTTGAAAATTCTTTTAACAGCTAACATGTGACTTTCCTTAGGATTTGATTGAAATCTAGCACACAAACACACACTAAACTGAATATCAGGTCTAGAAGTGGTAAGATAGAGTAGAGAGCCAATCATACCTCTGTACGTCTTTGGGTCTACTGACTTACCAAGTGAGTCTTCTTCTAGCTTAGTATTAATTGCAATGGGTGTGTTTGAATGCTTGAGGTTCTGGAAGTCAAACCTTTTTAGAAGTTCCTTGACATACTTGGTTTGACTTATGAAGATCCCCTCATTTGTTTGGTTAACCTGCAATCCAAGAAAAACTGTAAGTCTCCCATTAAACTCATTTCAAATTCAGTTTTCATTTGATTTGCAAATTCAGTACACAGGCTCTTATTGGTTGATCCAAATATTATGTCATCAACATAAATTTGGACTGTAATTATTTGTTTATTAACTATTTTTGTGAACAATGTTTGATCAACATTTCCTCTAGAATATCCTTTTTCAAGCAAAAAAGAACTCAAACGGTCATACCAAGCTCTTGGAGCTTGTTTAAGACCATAGAGAGCCTTATGAAGCTTGAAAACATGATTAGGATGTTTTTCATTTTCAAATCCTGGAGGTTGTTCAACAAAAACTTTTTCCTTTATGTATCCATTTAGAAATGCACTTTTGACATCCATTTGATAAACTTTAAATTTCATGGAGGATGCAAAAGCAAGGAAAATTCTAACAGCTTCTAGTCTAGCTACAGGGGCATATGATTCTTCAAAGTCAATTCCAAATTCTTGATTGTACCCCTTTGCAACTAGCCTAGCTTTATTTCTAATGACTTGACCATTTTCATTCAATTTATTTCTGAAAACCCATCTAGTGCCAATGACTGTTTGGTCACTAGGTCTAGGTACTAATTCCCATACTTGATTTCTTTCAAATTGATGAAGTTCATCATGCATTGCATTGATCCAATCAGAACTTAATAAAGCTTCATCAATTGACTTTGGTTCAATTTGGGAAATTAGAGCTAGTGGGTCTTCATCAATAACATGCAGGAATGATGATCTAGTCCTAACTCTATCATGCAAATTGCCAACCACATTTTCCAATGGGTGATCTCTCAAAAATCTATTTTCAGAAATTACCTGTTGAGGGGTACTTAAATCTGGAACAACATTACCTGATCCACTTGAAGATGGTGACTGGATGTTCAAGTTCTCACCAATGTCTTCAAGTTCCTCAACAGTTGGTGAAGAGTCCACAATGAAATCATCCTCTTCACTGTCTTGACTTTCCCTGCAAGATTTAGAACTATTAGTTGAAAAGGAATTTTCATCAAAGATGACATGTGGAGACTCTTCAACAGTTTTATTTTTGAGAATGTACACTCTGAAAGCTCTTGACACTTCTAAATAGCCAAGAAAGATGGCTTCCTGACTTTTAGCATCAAACTTGTCAAGATTTTCTTTATTATTGTTGTGTACAAAACATTTACACCCAAAGATTTTGAAGTAAGACACAATTGGCTTTTTATCTTTCAACAATTCATAAGGGGTTTTCCTGATTTTTGGTCTGACCAATGCTCTATTGAGAATGTAGTTTGCTGTATTTACAGCTTCAGCCCAGAAGGATTTGGGCAAATTGCTTTCAAGGAGCATGGATCTAGCCATTTCCACAAGAGTTCTATTCTTTCTTTCCACAACTCCATTTTGTTCTGGAGTTCTTGGTGAAGAAAACTTGTGAAATATGTGAAGTTCAACACATAAATCAGAAAAGGATTTGTTTTCAAACTCACCCCCATGATCAGTCAAAATGTTTTTGATTTTATATGGAAATTTTGTTAAGGCAGTGGTACAGAAATTCCTGAACTCAAGGCAAGTATCACTTTTGTGGGACAAGAAGATAACCCATGTAAATCTGGTAAAATCATCAATGATCACAAACCCATATCTCTTGCCACTTAGACTTAGAATTCTTGTTGGGCCAAAGAGGTCCATGTGAAGTAATTCTAGTGGCCTAGATGTGAGTACCTCATTGAAGGTTTTAAAAGATTTCCTGGTTTGTTTTCCTTGGGCACAAATCCCACAAACTTGATTTTCAATATTAGAAAAAGATTCAGGAAGACCCTTAACCAAATTCAGCCTTAACAATTTATTCATTGATCTGAAACTTGCATGGCCAAGTCTTTTGTGCCAAGTCCATGCAATTTCATCTTTATTGGCAACAAAGCAAAGATTTTCAGAAAAGTTTTTATTGAGGTTGATCATGTAAACATTGTTTTCCCTTTTTCAAAGAATTTTATTTTATCAGTTGATGAATCAATTATCTTACAGAAATCAGATTCAAACACAACTTTGTGACCTTTGTCACATAGTTGGCTAATACTCAGCAAATTGTAATTTAACCCATCAACTAATAAAACATTATCAACAGAGTTTGAGGAAGATTGACCAACCTTTCCAGATCCAATGATCTTTCCTTTATTTTTACCTCCAAAAGTTACTGAACCTCCCTCCTTCTCAATCAGGAATGAAAATTTGGCTTTGTCTCAGTCATGTGTCGTGAACACCCGCTATCAAGAAACATACATTTGAATTGGGTGCACGACCTTCCTGCAAATCAATCAGTGGAGAGAAGATTTTGGTACCCAAACAGCGTTGGGACCATCAGAATGTTTGAACACAGTCATCAAATCTTTTCTCACCCAAATCTGATTTGTTTTTGATTTTTGAGTTGTTTCAGTGGTGTTCTTTGTCTTTTTCAATTTATTCTTTCCCTTAGGAATGAAAACACCATGTTCTTGGTTTCAGTAGGAGGGGAGTTTTTCATTTGAACATGAGAGTTTAGATGAGGAGGTGGAATCCAAGGGTTTTGTTGGTACATCAAAAAATTTGGATAGAAGAATTGGGGATGATACCAACATGGTTGTGATACCATTGGTTCCAAGAATTGGTCCATTCAGCTTGATATGCTGTCTTGGAGGTCCAAGGTTTTTTATGAATGACTTCCTTTGAATTTTTCTTATTTTTCAAATTTTTATTTGAATTTTTGTTTTTGTGGTTTGTGTTTGTTGATGTTGAGCAGGTCGACCTTTCCTTGACTGGTGTCGACCTGTCAGGTAACTGTGTCGACCTGGTTGACTTCTTTTGGTTCTGAGTTTTTGAAATTTTTGTTGTTTTGCTTGATGTTTGCTTGATTTCAGTGTTCTCAAGACTAGGACCTTTGACAAATTTAATCAATGGTGCTTTATCCCTTTTCTCACCAGATTTGTCTTTCTTAGGTTTTTATTTATTGAATCCTAGTCCATGAGAAATTGATTTCATTTTAGCTCCCAGCAAGGCCTCCAAATTGTCTTTACCTTTTGTGAAGGTTTCAATGACTTCATCTTTTTCTTTTAGCTGGTTTTCTAAGGTTTTGATTTCTTCAACCTTTTGTTGTTTATCTTTGTTTTACATTTCCAGCTTTTTAGACAGTTCTTTAAATTCATGGGTGGCCTTTTGAGAGGCAAGCTTAAGCTCATCAATTAAGTTCAGGAAATTTTCCTTTTCTTCATTAAGTTCAGCTACCTCATTTTCTAATTCACAAATTCTTTTGTTTGAGGAATAGTTATTCATGATGTTTTCATTTTCTTTTTGAGATGCTTGTTTTCTTTCCTTATTACAGAGTATTTTTCAACAAGCTCAGCATATGCATCTTGCCAGTCCTCAATTGAATAGTCTTCGAAGGATGTACTTACCTTTCCATCTGAACTATTCGCCATGAAGCAAATTTCCTCACTTTCAGAACTTGAGGATTTTTCTTCTTCTTCCTTTTCACTTGAGTCTTCATCAGACCAAGTGGCTACCATGGTCTTTGGCTTCTTGAACTTGTGAATCTTTTTGTGTTTTTCCTTCTTATTTTCAGGACATTCTCCCTTCATATGTCCTGGCTTGTTGCACCTGTAACAAATGACAATTTCATCAGATTTTTGATTCTTATTGGAATTAACATTAGAAAAGGAAGTGTTTCTTTTACCTGATGAAAATTTCTTTTTCCCAGAAAATTTTCCTTTTCTATATTTTAAGAATTTTCTGAATTGCCTGGTCATGAGGGCAAGCTCATCCTCATTGGACTCAGACTCCTCAGAACTGGTTTTCTCCTGATTCTTGTCTTTGTTACTTGAATAGGCCTTTAGTGCTACTGGCTTGGTTTTAATTATATGTTCTTCATTTCTTTTTAGATTGATTTCATAAGTCATTAAGGATCCTATCAATTCATCCAAAGAGATTTTGGACAAATCTTTAGAATCTTCTATGACTGTGGCCTTTGTGTGCCAAATTGAAGAGAAAGAGCGTAGAATTTTCCTTACCAAGTCAGCATCTGTATAATCCTTACCTAAGGCCTTCAGTCCATTGACAATGATCATAAACCTGGCAAACATTTCAGAAATTGTCTCATTAGATTTCATCATAAACAATTCATACTCAGAGACAAGAATGTTAGCTTTGGTTTCTTTCACTTGAGATGTTCCCTCATAGAGTAACTCAAGTTTATCCCACATCTCTTTGGCAGATTTGCACATTGAGATTCTTGAGTACTCCTTAGGGTGGACTGCACATTGGATCATGTTCATGGCACTATAATTCAAAGTGGCCCTCCTAATCTGTTCTCTAGTCCAGCTCTCTTCCTCCCCCTGATTCTCATAGGGACCTACTTTGACTATCTTCCATATCTCATAGTTTTGGGCTCTTAGGAAGACCTGCATTCTATTCTTCCAATAAGTGTAGTCAGTCCCATTGAAAAAGGGTGGCCTATTAATAGAGTGACCCTCAGCCATGAACCCTCTTGAATCCATTGAAACAATTTAAATGGTGCAAAGAAGAAATACTCAGCAAACAAACAAGCAAACAATCAAGACACACAGAACAATCAGAAAGCACTCAGATCAGATCAGATCAAGTGTAAACCTGCTCTGATACCAATTGAAGGATCGAAGATGTTGGTTGAATAGATCTAGGCCAACTATTGCGGAAGCTTAGCCAATTTAAAACAATGCAAGAAACCAGAGACAATTTGAAAGAGCAATTTAGAGATTTGATGAATAAGTGTGTGAATTAGATGATTGAAGTGTGGAATCAAGTTGATTAGAATGAATTCGAAAAACCCTATGCATACATCTAGCGCAAGGTGAATTAAAGTCACACACAAACCACTGCACAGAGAATTTTTAGGTGGTTCGGAAATCACACCATGTGATTCCTACATCCACCCCTCACACTGTGAGGATCCACTAAACAACCGGATACACCACACACACAGGAGCCTGACAACTCCAACACAGCGTTTTACAACTCACACAACCTCTAGAGCAAGACTACTCTAGAACCTGAGCACAATTGCTCAACCACAACTGAGTACGACGACTCAACACTGAGCACACAGGCTCACAACCAGTTGCTAGATCACAACACAAAGATTCAGATCCTCTAGCAATGATCTGATCTCAAAAGGTTCATTCAAGAGAATTGATGCAATAGACACTGCACAATCTCTAGAACAACCAAGAAGACACAAGGGGAAATGAGAAATGGATTGAAAAGTCCTTGTTCTTCATAAGACTCCCTTGTAGATGTCGAATTGTGAAGAGGCTTGATCTCTGGAAGTCCCTGGGCGATGCTCTGTAATTTGATCTTCAGGATCTTCCTCGAATTCTCCACAAACGACTGCTTCTACTTGATCTGCACCTTGGAAGTTGATCCTACTGCTCCATCTTGGATCAGATCTTCCTTCTTGTGCTTGGAGATGATGGAATTGGAAAGAAGAAGCACAAGAGGATGCACAAACAGGGAGGAGAACAGCCTTGCCGCCGAAAAGCTTCTGGAGAAGTCTTGGAGGCTCTCTTCTGCTCTCTTGTTGGTTGGATGGCCAATAGGGGACTATTTATAGTCCAAGATACCCAAAAGTACCCTTGGGGGTCGTGGGCACATGATCCAAGGCCGATCCACCAAATCCCTAGGGTGCCACGTGTCCAGAAGAAACCTTAAGTCACAAACTTTCCGGAGTGTGTCGAACTGACTTGATCTAGTGTCGACACACTGTCCCAGACTGGCAGACTAACTTCCCTAGGAGAGGTCTCTAGTGTCGACACCACTTCATCTCGTGTCGACACATTGGAGAGTACTGCAAAACATGCCTTCTGGGAGAGGTCTCTAGTGTCGACACCATCTGGTTTAGTGTCGACACACTATCCAGGCCTGTTGACAAGGCTCACTGGGAACTGGGTCTAGTGTCGACCTGACTTGATCTTGTGTCGACACTACTTGACCATTTCTTCATGTTTTGGCTTAGGGCTTGGAGCATTGTGTCGACACCAGTATGGGGTGTGTCGACACTACCCTTGAAAGAATCGTGTGTCCCTGAGAAATAAACATATAAATCATTAGTCCATTGATTTATCATGAATATAAGTAATAAATGTGTTTGGAAACATGCTTTTTGAATGTGGTCATAACATGTGTGGTGCATCTAACATGTTTCAATTATTGTGCATTAAAATCACACCTTGTCATCATCAAAATATGAGGGAAAATAAATTGTATTCACACTCAACCCAACAATCTCCCCCTTTTTGATGATGGCAACATTAAGTTCATATGAAAATTCGAAGTTTCAATGAAATGTGATTTTAAGCTTTTATTTACTCAATCACTCAATTTGAAAAGTATTGATAGACACTGAGCTATGTTTCATTTCCTTTTTATTCACACTTGTCAAAGACCTTTGAAAATATTTTAGTAACATTTGAAATTTGCACACATTAGAGACACAATGTTACTAGTGATGAACTATTTTCACAAATGGCCAAGCAGCTTGACAAGCATCCATTCATTCGCATTCACATTCATGACATTCATTCAAAATTTTAATCACATTCAAGAAAAAGATGTTTCTTTTCATTTCAACCAACAAATGTCATTTCATTCATAAGGATATGTGCATTACAATCTTTCAAAAGGAATCATTTCAGAAATGCTTTACAATCATCCAAAGAGAAAAAACATCATTCCAAAAGAAGAACTTTCTTGCTTTCTATCTTTCTCCCCCTTTGACATCATCAAAATAAGATACATTAAGCAGCAGGAGGAGGAGGAATGGGAAGGAGAATGGCTTCGATGGACTTAAGTCTGGAGTCCATATCATGAAGGCTTGTATGAAGTTGCTTCTGCATGGTGGATAATCTAGTGTGAACAATCTCTTCCAGCCGTTGACTATTATCAGACATGGTGTACTGAAGTGAGGACAAGTCAACTGAAGAAGGTTGTGCACTAGAAGATGAACTGCCAAGACCATATTTGTTGACGTTCTTCAGCTCCTTCTTGAGGTCAGTCATTTCACTGTCAATGTGAGCTGACAGATTTTTCATGCTTTCCAAGTCATCAACTAAATGAGCAAAGGATAATCTTGTCTTGGTGATTTGAGTCAGTGTTTCCTTGGTGTTGAACACATCAGCCTGGGAATTTTCCAAAATTCCCTGAAGAACCTTTTCCAACTTATCTTGATGCTCCTTCAGCTCAACAGAAGCATCTGCCAATGTTCCAATCAACCTATTAAACCTTTGTACTGCATGGTCTGAAGCTGCTTTTTGCTCAATGAATTTTGCAGACATTGTATTCTCCAACCTCTGTACCTTCAATTCAAAATTCTCTGTCATGTGCTGAATGGAAGTGTTGAAGGCATCAAATTTTTCATTCAGAAAGGAGTATAATTCTGGTGGTACAGAAGGTCCACCAAAGGCATAGGAGGTTTGAGTTTAAAGTTGGGGAGTGAAGGTATGAGTATCCTTGGCAGGATGAGTGGGTGAAGAGTTGTGAAATGGAGGAGTGAGAGGTGCATCCTGGGGTAGTTGAAGTTCAGGTTCAATTTGAGGCTGATCCTCAGGAGGTATGTTGTTCATCCTGGTTCCACCAAGATGTACCATAACCTGAGGAGGTTCTTCTGGTGGCCAGGGATGAAGAGGGGCGTGGCAGAGTTTGTCGCTCGGTGCCTTACCTGTCAGCAGGTAAAGACTGAGCATCAGCATCTGGTGGTGAGCTGCAGTCGTTGCCCATTCCCGAGTGGAAGTGGGACGACATCACCATAGACTTTGTGGTTGGTTTGCCCCGCATTCCATAGAGGCATGATGGTATTTGGGTGATCGTGGATCGATTGACCAAGTCAGCGCAGTTTCTTCCGGTCAAGATGTCTTGGTCAGTGGATAGGTTAGTCAGGCTGTATGTGGACAGAGTTGTTTCGTTGCACGGGACCCCAGTTTCGATCGTCTCCGACAGAGATCTGAGGTTCACTTCTGGGTTTTGGCGCAGTTTGTAGAGAGCTCTTGGTACAGAGTTGAGGCTGAGTTCGGCATATCATCCGCAGTCAGATGGGCAGTCAGAGAGGACCATTCAGACTTTGGAGGATATATTGAGAGCTTGTTGCTAGGACTGGAGTGGCACCTGGGAGTCGCACCTTCTGATGGTAGAGTTCGCATATAATAACAGTTATCACTCGAGCATTGGAATGGCGCCATACGAGGCTTTGTATGGTCGTCCGTGCAGGACACCACTTCACTGGTTCGAGGTCGGTGAGAGGCAGCTTTTGGGACCAGAGATGGTGCAGTAGTGTGCAGACACAGTCAGGTTGGTCAGGCAAAGGCTTTAGACAACGCAGAGCAGACAAAAGAGCTATGCAGATATCTGCAAGAGGCTGTTACAGTTCAGCGTGGGTGACCTTGTTTTCTTGCGGGTTTCACCGACCAAGGGTGTCATGAGGTTTGACAGGAAGGGAAAGCTCAGTCCGAGATATATTGGGCCTTTCTGTTGCCCAATTGACAAGCCCAGAGGGGGGGGGGGGGGGCTGAATGGGTCTTTAAAAATTCTGTTTAGGTGACACCTGTACGTAAAAGTATACATAAAAATAATCTTCAATGTTGGTTAGTAACAGTTAGTATAATAACAAACTCACAAAGAATCAATCACACAACGCAAGGAATTATCCTAGTTCGGACCTCCTTTCCTTAGGAGTCCTACGTCCAGTCCCTGAGCAACAACTCAGGTTTTCACTAACTAGGGTACAGTCCCCCTATGGACACTACAACACCCAGCTCAGCTGGTCTTCCTTCACACCAGAAGGGAATAACCACACCCTGGATACCTCACCAAGTCTTCCTTCACAACCGAAGGGAACAACACCCTGGATCCCACCAGGTCTTCCTTCACACACGAAGGGAACAGCACCCTGGATTCCACCAGGTCTTCCTTCAGCCCCGAAGGGAAACATCACCCTGGATCCCACCAGGTCTTCCTTCACACATGAAGGGAAACACCACAAAGAGAATAGAATGAATTCAAGCCCCTAGATCAAGCTTCTACAAGCCAAGATCTGAAGCAACATGCACTGAGAGCAAAAGATCTAAACAAGGCACACTCTCAGAACTACACTGGCTCTCTTAGAGATTCTATTACAGCACAGAGAGCGAAGAACTATTTGGCTCTAGACTTCTTGCAGAAGGATTTGAATGCTGGTATGCGAGATCTTGTTCTCCGCTAGTTGTATACATTCTTCACTTCTGTCTTGTATTTTAAATCTCCTTTTGAAATATGGCCGTTGAAGTAACCGTTGTCTCTTAGATTGGTAGACGTTAGACTGCTTGACATTTGGAAGCTTCAACAATCTTTTATCCATTTGAGCACGCAAAGAGATAGGGTCTTCTGGCGTCTATATGGTCCAACGTTGTATGATAGAATGTCTTTAGGACCCTACACACATTAAATGTTTGAACAGTAGACAGCTAGACTGTCTCTTGTTGTCAGTAAACGTTGACGTGAGTATTCACCAAAATAGCAATGCCAAATAGCTTGCTCTAAAAGATGTTGACAGAATATGCACAATAGAAAAAGGATATCATCTGCATGCATGCAGAGATACGTTCCGTCTTCATTAAATGCACAGCAGTCAGACAGATAAGAGAAGACTTTGACTATTTAACGCTTTAAGAGATAAGATAAATGTCAAGTCGATATAAACCATAAAGTTGTTGTCTATATGACTTATGAAATCGTTATGAATACTGACAAGTCATTATAGAGAGCAAATCGTTCAAGCAAGTTTATGTGTTCAACAAGGAAATCGTTATGAACACTTATCAAGTCGTTATGAGCTTTAAAGAAATCGTTGCGCAAAGCAAATCGTTATGAGTTCTAAAGAAATCGTTGCGCGAAGCAAATTGTTATGAGTTCTAAAGAAATCGTTGCGCAAAGGAAATCGTTATGAGTTCTAAAGAAATCGTTGCGCAAAGCAAATTGTTATGAGTTCTAAAGAAATCGTTGCGCAAAGCAAATCGTTATGAGTTCTAAAGAAATCGTTGCACGAAGCAAATCGTTATGAATTCTAAAAGAAATCATTGTGATAACTTACGAAATCGTTACGGCGAGCAAGTCGTTGCGAGTTCTAAAAAATCATTATGATGACTTAAGAAATCGTTACGGCGAGCAAGTCGTTGCGAATTCTAAAGAAATCGTTATGATAACTTATGAAATCGTTACGGCGAGCAAGTCGTTGCGAGTTCTAAAGAAATCGTTATGATGACTTAAGAAATCATTACGGCGAGCAAGTCGTTGCGAATTCTAAAGAAATCGTTATGATAACTTACGAAATTGTTACGGCGAGCAAGTCGTTGCGAGTTTCTAAAGAAATCGTTATAACGACTTAAGAAATCGTTACGGCGAGCAAGTCGTTGCGAGTTCTAAAGAAATCATTATGATAAC